>NW_026470776.1:0-10247 GCF_026875155.1 Cherax quadricarinatus | reverse complement strand
TCGCCCACTGACCACCTTCCTCGTCCATTCCTCCTTCTCCTCCTCCACCTGTTTCCCTTCCTTTTCCTCCTGCTCCTCGTCCTGCTCCTTCTTCTCGTCCTCCCCCTTCCCCACCTTCTCGTTCTGCCTCCCTGGTCCTCTGCTTCCTCTCTCTCCCTCGCTCGCCACACGCCTCCGGCCATGTTGAGGGTTAACAACCACTTAAAACTGTTTAAACAGCCACTCAGCCCGGCTAACAGGTTACGACGGGACATCACGAAAACATCTACACAGTTTCCCTTTTAGATGCATTTTTGTATATTGCCTCCGATTTTTATTCATTTCGCAAATTTTAGGTTATATAGTGACAACTGTTCTGCCAAATTAACAGAGTGGAAATTCACCCCCTGAATACCCCTACATAAGGTCAGTGATTCATAGCAATACAATAATTTTCAATCATTATAGCCCCCTTCTTTTTTTAAATAAAAACAGAAGAGAGGGCGAAAGATTCCAGCATTGGATTCACTAAAACAGAGATGAACTTCCTTAAGAAACTGTGATAGATTGCCTCTCAAAAAAGTAGTTGATGGTTTTGAGTTCTCTCGGCCAGTAACAGGGGGGGGCAAAAACGTGAAGAGGACCCAATGTTTATTTTAAAATGGAAAGGTCCCTACCAGACTGTGGACTAAGAGAACATAGGTGAAACATGGGGTGCACATGATAACACACTGTAGAGCTGAGAATGAGAACCAGGGAGGAATAGGTTATTCCTTTGATATACCTTTGAAGGGTTTCGAGAGTTTCTCTACTCTCTGGTTAAGGAGACATCGTGTGGATGTGAAACAGAAATCAAACACATTCAGTACTACGAGCCAATTATTCTTATCCTCCTCCTCCTCCTCCTCTCATCCTATACCTACGAAATCCTTTTTTTTTTTTTTCACTCCTTCCCCATCTTTCTTCCTCTCTTTCCTTACCAGAGCCGGCCAACAAAGATAATAAGAGAGGGGGTAGAAAATCAACTTGCTAGATCACCTTGCAACAAGACGACCTCTGAATCACCACTACAGCCACGGTGCGTCGTGGGATTCTAACCCTCATCACCTACGTCTTCCTCAGGTTCTTCGGGAGGAGCCCCTGCAAGCACTTGCTTCTGGTTCTAAGGAATCGAACCTGTTCTTCCTTTCCTGGAATCGAACCTCAGTGCCTCCCATTCTTTCCCCCGAGCCGAATGACCCGCATGAGTTTTGTGCATTTCCCATTAACGTGATAATAATAATAATAATAATAATAATAATAATAATAATAATAATAATAATAATAATAATAAATAGCAATAGTAATAAAAAGAATAAGAATAATATCCTCCCATTCCTCGGATCAGATTTCGTTGCCTCCCCTTCACCAGGTGAAGTATGACCCGTACGGGTTTAGCACTTCCTAGTGATTTCAATAACAATTTAAACACTTTGATCTACTTCGCAGTAAAGCTTCGCCGTAGAGCTAATTTTTTTTTTAAATTAGAACCCTGGGAGCAAGTACTGATCCTTGAGGGACACCCATATGTCATTTTTCTTAACGGTAACTTTTTTTTTCCTTTCAATTATATTCGTTAGTTTTTACCTGTAAAAATATCCATCGAAATTTATTTCCTTTTGTTCAACTTGCACTCTGCATGTATATATATAAATAACTGACGTGGTGAAGTTAGCTTCACAAAAGCCTTTTGTTAGTTTTAGGTCTATTTTCAGTCGAGTAACTTTTCTTTAGTTGACTAATTCGCTGGTAGGTTAATTCACGTTGTTGAAGGCATGTTGCAAAGGTTGCTGACGTGGACAATAAATGGCCGCTGATACAGTGAGGCCTCTCAGAAAAGGAGAGCCAAGGAGAACAAAAAAGGCACAATACCCTGACTGGAACAAGACACAAACATAGTCTCCTATGTGCGGGTTGTTTGTGAAAAGTACAGCTAGGGGGAGAAAAAACTGCGAACGGCTGTCCTTTCAGAGGTGTAATAACTGTCTTCTGGGGGTCCAGGATATTGGTTCAGGTTGGTGACCTTAAGAACGTTGCCCAGTAGATTACAATAAACTAACTGATATCATTCCCGTATTGAAGACTCGGCTGAAATAATAGGATCACAGTTGCCTCGTCCAGAACTTGGAGGTAGGATTGGGAGCAAGCAAGCCCAGGGACTGGCACCTGCTCAAGGAAAATGCAAACCTCCGACCAATACAGTATTTTGCAGTGTGTGTTGCTAGTTTAAAAAGTTCCTTAATTGTTGTGTGTGTTTGTGTGTGTGTGTGTGTGTGTGTGTGTGTGTGTGTGTGTGTGTGTGTGTGTGTGTGTGTGTGTGTGTGTGTGTGTGTGTGTGTGTGTGTACTCACCTATTTGTACTCACCTATTTGTGGTTGCAGGGGTCGAGTCATAGCTCCTGGCCCCGCCTCTTCACTGATTGCTACTAGGTCCTCTCTCTCCCTGCTACATGAGCTTTATCATACCTCGCCTTAAAACTATGTATGGTTCCCGCCTCCACTACTTCACTTTCTAGACTATTCCATGACTTGACTACTCTATGACTGAAGAAATACTTCCTAACATCCTTCGATTCATCTGAGTCTTCAACTTCCAATGTGACCTCTTGTGTCTGTGTCCATCTCTGGAACATCCTGTCTTTGTCCACCTTGTCTATTCCGCGCAGTATTTTATATGTCGTTATCATGTCCCCCTGACCCTCCTGGCCTCCAGTGTCGTCAGGCCGATTTCCCTCAACCTTTCTTCGTAGGACAATCCCCGTAGCTCTGGGACTAGTCTTGTTGCAAACCTTTGCACTTTCTCTAATTTCTTGACGTGCTTGACTAGGTGTGGATTCCAAACTGGTGCTGCATACTCCAGTATGGCTGACTAAATGGTATACAGGGTTGAACGACTCCTTACTGAGGTATCGGAATCGCTATCCGTAGGTTTGCCAGGCGCCCGTATGCTGCAGCAGTTATCTGATTTATGTGCGCCTCAGGAGTATGCTCGGTGTTATACTCACCCCCAGATCTTTTCCTTGATGAGGTTTGCAGTCTTTGGCCATCTAAACTATATTGTGTCTGCGGTCTTCTTTGCCTTCCCCAATCTTCATGACTTTGCATTTGGCAGGGTTAAACTCAAGGAGCCAGTTGCTGGACCAGGCTTGTAGCTGTCCAGGTCTCTTGTAGTCCTGCCTGATCCTCATCCGATTTGATTCTTCTTTAACTTCACATCATCTGCAAACAAGGACACTTCTGAGTCTATCCCTTCGTTATGTCGTTCACATATACCAAGAACAGCACAGGTCCTAGGACTGACCCCTGTGGAACCCCGCTTGTGTGTGTGTGTGTGTGTGTGTGTGTGTGTGTGTGTGTGTGTGTGTGTGTGTGTGTGTGGTGTGTGTGTGTGTGTGTGTGTCTGTGTGTCTGTGTGTGTGTGTGTCTGTGTGTGTGTGTGTGTGTGTGTGTATATGTGTGTGTGTGTGTGTGTGTGTGTGTGTGCTAGATGCTGAACTGCAGCTATGATGCTAGTACCACTAGAAGATGTTGACCTGCAGCTATAATGTCAGTACCACAGTACCATGTCAGTACCACTAGATGCTGAACTGCAGCTATAATGTCAGTACCACAGTACCATGTCAGTACCACTAGATGCTGAACTGCAGCTATAATGTCAGTACCACTAGAAGATGTTGACCTGCAGCTGTGAATAGAGAAAATCCTCTCGGGTTGCACTCTTGAATCCCCTAGTAGATTGTTAGACTCTGGAGATGAATACAGCATCGCGACAGGGGTTTCCGAGGCGTTGTATCGGAACTTTTAGTGCGGGCATTACTGTCACTCTCTCTCCCATCTCTGATTTCCTAGGATGAATTCCAAACTTCTTTATTTTCATGTTGAATCTTTATGCTAGCATTAAACTTTTTTTACTGCGTCTAGTGTTTCTTCTGATAGCTCTAGAATCACTGTTCCATCAGGAGGCGACGATCCGGTCGAACGAAGGAGAGAGAAGGGATAGTTGTGTGAAGTAAGGGGCAAGGAAGGAGAGATAAAAGGTGACAGAGAGGAAAGACGGAATAGGAGAGAGAGAGAGAGAGAGAGAGAGAGAGAGAGAGAGAGAGAGAGAGAGAGAGAGAGAGAGAGAGAGAGGAGAGAGAGAGAGAGAGACTATATGAGCGGGTCGGTGAGTGTGTGTAAGTTGTGTATTGTACTGAGTGAGGGGATGGGTGGGTCTGGCATGTTGTCAGCTAGTCGTTGCAGGGGTGGTCCATTCATAGCTCCTGGCCCCGCCTCTTCTACATCTTCGACCGGTTTTACATGATCCTAGCTTCTTGAACCCACTCATACCTGTACCTGAAACTACGTTATGCACCCCCCCCCTTACTCATAAATATTTTCGATCCCTGACGTGAAGAATGTGAATTTTTAAAAGAACTGTTCTTTTAGACTCCAGCCCCCTCCCAGTAATATTAATGAATTGGCAGGTTTTACGTCGGATTGTCACTCTGTTTTTCTTTTTTTCCGTTCGCTAATTTTCCATCTTTCACTTGCGGGGGTTTTGAATTCCAGGGGGTCCCCGCCTGCCCACTCCTGCCCCCTTTCCCCAGCATCTTCCGGACACTCCGCGGAGTAAACACTTTTTTTCTTTGACGCTGAATTTTAAGGAAGTTTAAAACCACAGAAGAAGAAAAAAATCGTTATTTTAGAAAAATTTCTAAATTGTGATCCGTAGGAAAAACCAGCCTCTGTAATCATCTTTTTTCTGGACTTTGAAAAAGTCACTGACCCCCCTTTGTCTAAGGAGAGAGAGAGAGAGAGAGAGACCCCTTAAGGGACAAAATTTTTCTTAGATGAAAGGAACCTCTTTTTCCAACTATGCCACACGTTGCATTCCAGAAAAGAATTTGTTGCAGCCGGGTTTGAAAATTTCGAAAATTGAAGGAATCCTTAACCTGGGGTTATGTGGATACAAGCCTGGGATACGGGGGAAAGGGTTTTCGAAGTCCTTCAGGGACTTAAATCCAAAGATAAAGACTGCCCTCTTGGGCTGTGTTGTAAAGTTAGCGCTAGATAATCCATCATTTGAGTCCTAAAATCATTAGAAAACCTCAGCTTTTGTAGAAGGCGTGCAAGCCTGCTTAATGAGTAAGGTCGCTGATGGTGCACTATTGAAAAAGAGGGAAGTCCCACACTGAGTTAACTCGGGGGGGTAAACAATTTGGGGGGAATTTTGTCATCCAAAGGGTCCCCAGATGACGAGTTAAAAAAGCTACCTTTTGGGAAATTTAAAACCCAAATTCTCTGACCACCACAGAGGAAACAACCCTTTCCCCAACAACGAGGGAAGCCTTGGATCGTTTTTCTCCTACACTGACATCTTGCTTCACCCATCCCAGCCCACTTCACAGTGCACATACCATTTTGATCTAACCTGTCAGCACCTCCCGACACTATTCCAAAATCGGTAGCAGGGGCTTCATCAGAAGTTCTGGCCGGGTTCTCTACCAGAGTTTGGCATTTAATGATCGGGAATATAAAGCCCTGATCACTACTGCCCCAAAAGTAAAAGCAGGGAACATTTTCAAAAAATGTGGGGGACGGGGCAGAGGACGTGAAGAGGACGTGAAGGGGGAAAACATCTACACCCGCCCGCCCCCCATAACCGTTCCGCGGCAGAATTGAGGAAAAATCTAAAAAACCCAAGGAGGGCAACAACCCTGTCCCCCTCCCGGCCCGGGCTGTGCTCTCGCTGTCCGGAAGGGGCCCCTCCCAAAAACTGCCTGCGAGATCAGGTGTAATTACTGCTACAAAAAGGGAAAATAGGGGGCCCGTGTGGGAAAAAAAAGGAATTGCGACAGGGCCCTGTTTAGGCCCTTTTCAAAAACAAAAAGGGGATCTTAAAATTGGTGAAACTCTCCCGTCCCCCATTGTACCCTACCCCACCCCAGCGGTGGGATTGTCCTTATAAAAGACCTCACCCTTTCCTGCAGTTTGCTCGTCCCCCTACCCCCTTTAAAGGGGAGGCCCCTTACTTTCCCTCACACCACCCCCTCAAGCGCCCACTTCATCTGGCCAGTTATCAGACCCTGCCCGCCAACATTAGGGGTTTCATACTATGTTGGAGGGGCTACAATGTTTGTGAACACTAAACGTCCCGAATGATTGTTGTTGAACTTTTTTGGATGACAGGACCCCAAAAAATTTTGAAAGGGAATTTGCTGGTAACCTCAGGATGAGAAGAGCGGGACAAGGGCAAGGAGGGGTGTTGCGTGTGTTCTAAAAAAGGTTCATGCCGACTTTGATTTTGCCACCCTAACATTTGAAATGATGTTTTTCAAGCTCTGTATAAACCTAGTACCCTTGTATGATGTGAAATGTACGCCCTCAGTGGAAAAGCAGCCCTAAAACTTCCAAAGGGAAAAAATATTGACCCCCTTCTCTCAAAACAATTGTAAAATTTATTTAATTGTTGGTGCCCTAAACCAGCCCCTTTTTTACAGAGGGACTTTGATGCCCTTCTTGAGGTTTGACATGGGAAATTTTGTTGTTTTCCCCTATCTATCTCTGGCTCCCCCTTGCCCCATAGTGGTGATTGGGGGAAAGGCATGTCACTTGTCAACCCCCCGGTAGTTGGATCGTCTGACACAAGGGTTTTTCACACTTAAGATCCCAAAAGAACGAGGTGAGGGGTCCACACGCCAAACCCGGGTTGGGAAGAGGTAATTGGCCAGCCCCTTTTTCGGCTCGCCCCCCGACTGGAATGCTCTTCCCAAGGGGATGTTGACAACCAAGTGAAGCCTTTACTGGACACATCCTTAATCTACAAAAAGAACCCATTCCTCACGGCAATATGTGACGAACCTACGATCGCCTGGTTTGGCTTTCGTTGTGGGGTGACTGTAAGTACAAAGCATGGCGAAGGGTTTAAGAGACATCCTACCCCTTTTAAAAGGAACTTGCACATGGAAAACCGTAGGCATAGGGTGATGTTCAAAAATGGGCCATTTCTAATGGGAGGTGGACATAAAAGAAAGTTCATAGGTGGGTAGGCTCCAAAACCCGGTGGTCCCTGGTCAAAGGCAGACAAGGTTATCTGCCTTGAATTTTTTCCCCTCTAAGACAGGATGGGACCCCCTCTACTAGTAGCCCAAAAGAAAGGCGGGCCTCTTTGTGAACACTTTTTCTACCAAAAAAGCAAGTTCCCGATCCAGCAGGGCCCTCCTTGGTAGCGCAAAAAACTGTGTAAACTGTCAGTGGGAATAAAAGGGAGGGGAGGTGCATTTCCTTTTAAATCGCTTGACCAAAAAAAAGGCTGTGGGGCCCGAGTGTTTAGCCCAAGATTGTTTAGAGATGTTTCAAAAAGCTAGCGCACCCCCTTTAAATCGCTCTTTCAGCATGCCTAGTACAGTGTAAATGGCCCCCCTATGGAAAAAGGCAAATGTAGTCCCCGTTCTTAAAAGAGAGAGGCGAAAACAGCAACTACAGACCGTGTCACTCCTGTCAATCCTGGTAAAATCCTTTAGCAATAAAACTCAAGACAAATACGAGTTTTTTGCTACCACTCAACTTTGTGATCGTCAATATGGCTTCAGAAAGGTTACTCTGTTTCTGATTGTTGTTAAAACCTTCCACTAAGTGGCACCAGTCATGGATGAATCCAAAGTCAGCTGGGTGGTAGCACGGACATTGCTGGCGTTTCGACCCGGGGGTGGCACCAGGGCCTCTTGCAAAAATTCAAACATAGGAATTGGGCTTACGCAGTTCCCCAGTGTTACCTTCATGGTAATCTCTAGGTAGTCCTCAATGGAACGGAAAAAGCAAGGATCCCATTGGGGCAAAATGTTCAAAGGGAAAGGTGCTGGGCCATTGTTTGGAAAAGTCTACTTTAACGACCCTTTTCACTATCCCAGAAAACCATGCATAGGGACGACTGTACATGAATTCACTTTCCAAGAGAAAAAAGGGGCCCGCTGCTTAAGCTAATCAACCCAGCTGAGAGCATTCAGTTGGGGAAAAAATGGAAGTAAATTTTCCCGAGAAAACGCAAATGAGATCGTCTTAGGAATGAGGTTTTTGCTGGGCGTAGTAAAGGATGAAGGGAGGATGTTGGACCTGGAAAGAGTTGATATCCCTTTGGGGGGAAAATTTGACTCCAACAACCTGAAGAACCTGTTGTAAAAATTTTCAAAAACGCCGGGGAAACTTTTCGCATTGCCGTATTCGCATCTGTTGTAGTAGGGGTTGCAAAATCCTTACGAGGCAAAGTACGCTCACACTTGAGTAGCTCCCTTTCTTGGTTTTCCCGCCCCCCCCCTTATCTGCGATGTTGACAGAGTAGAGAACAGAGCAAGACGTTTTCATCTCTCCCCTTTGGACCCATCCTGGATATCTGTCATTCCAACAGGCCTTCAACATAGGAGGGATGTGGGTGGCCTTACTGTTATGTACAAGGCCAATATTGTCAAAATACCACACTTGGATCCACTTCGAGGACAGCGTGAAACAAGCTTTTATGCCACAAGACGGGCAGGCAACTTCACTCTGGCTGTACCCTTCTCCAGGACATCACTCCATCTGAGATCATACATACCCAGGATGACTCGAGTATGGAACACATTCGTACAGGATAATGATGTCAACGAGATAAAGTCAGTTGATCAAATGAAAATGCTGGCCCACAGATGGCTCCAACTTCATCCTGTTACCTACTTGTATGTCTCATAACAATAAAAATGCTTTCAAATGAGCTGATGTAGGTAACAACTCAGCTTGCCAATAAAGTTAGGAATCCTTAACCTGTAAATAGCTTGTCAATAAAGCTAGGGATCCTTAACCTTGTCAAACCCTGTGTAAAAAGAGAGGAGAGAGAGAGAGAGAGGTGAGAGGAGAGAGAGAGAGAGGAGAGGAGAGAGAGAGAGAGAGAGAGAGAGAGAGAGAGAGAGAGAGAGAGGTCTCCGTAACTGACATGGAAGGTCGACGCTCCCCGTGTAGGCTGGTAGACCTGCTGAAGTGTTCTTCTTTCTTATTATGTTTTTGCATTTATAAAGGATTCCTTTACACTGTTATATGACTCTTCTGAAGGGGGTCAGGTGGCAGACCGTTCGAGAGGCGGAAAATAGGTATGCAAGGGCGGAAAGTTGTAAGTTAGACACAGATGAACAATAGGGGAGATAGAAACACAGTGTCAGGGTGGTGAGGAAGCTAAATGACTTGGGAAAAAATGGGCAAAAAGTTTCTCCACACGTAGCTTTAAGAACAGGCACGATAATTGGGCTCACGAGGCTAGGAAGAAGTGAACCCAGTAATCACCAGTTAAGAGGCACGCCAGGAGCTTCGACTCGACCCCTGTAACCACAAAATAAGTGAGTACACACACACACACACACACACACACACACAACGAGTCATGGTACGTGAAGAGGTATCACAGTGGGCGCCTGTGACGAGCGGGGTCCCACAGGGGTCGGTTCTAGGACCAGTGCTATTTTTGATATATGCGAACGACATGATGGAAGGAATAGACTCTGAAGTGTCCCTATTCGCAGATGATGTGAAGCTGATGAGAAGAATTAAATCGGATGAGGATGAGGCAGGACTGCAAAGAGACCTGGACAGGCTGGACATGTGGTCCAGAAACTGGCTTCTCGAATTCAACCTTGCCAAATGCAAAGTCATGAAGACTGGGGAGGGGCAAAGAAGACCGCAGACAGAGTATTGGCTAGGTGGACAAAGACTACAGACCTCACTCAGGGAGAAAGACCTTGGGGTGACCATAACACCGAGCACGTCACCGGAGGCACACATCAACCAAATAACTGCTGCAGCATACGGGCGCCTGGCAAACCTGAGAATAGCGTTCCGATACCTTAATAAGGAATCGTTCAAGACACTGTACACTGTGTATGTTAGGCCCATACTGGAGTATGCAGCACCAGTCTGGAACCCACACCTGGTCAAGCACGTCAAGAAGTTAGAGGAAAGTACAAAGGTTTGCAACAAGGCTAGTCCAGAGCTCAGGGGAATGTCGTACGAGGAAAGGTTGAGGGAAATCGGACTGACGACACTGGAGGACAGAAGGATCAGAGGAGACATGATAACGACATACAAGATACTGCGGAGAAATAGAACAGGTGGACAGAGATAGGATGTTCCAGAGAGGGGACACAGAAACAAGAGGTCACAACTGGAAGCTGAAGACTCAGACGAGTCACAGGGACGTTAGAAAGATTTTTTCAGTCAAGGTCGTAG
>NW_026470775.1:0-12429 GCF_026875155.1 Cherax quadricarinatus | reverse complement strand
CAACCCCCCCCTCCCATTAACAACCCTTTCTCAACCAGTCAAACTGGACATTACTCACTTCACAAACCATAAACACCTAATTCATCTTGGCCCAGACTTCAATACCTTCTTCAACCCACACGGGCCAAGGCAAACCAGACATCATTCTGGCAAACCGAGCCAGCTCTCTTATTTCAAACATTACATCTCACCTGGCCCTATTACAGGCTCTGATCACATCCCAGTCATCTTACAAAATCTCCTCCAACCCTATCCTCATTCCAACCAAAACCTTCATTCTCCTACAAGAACGCTGACTGGGATGCTTTCAAACAACACATAGACAATATTAACCTCACCTATGACTACAACAACAAACCCTATCTCTGACATCGATACTCAACTTGATCTCATCCAGGACACCATTACACAAGCAGCCAACATCGCAATACCAAAGAAAACTCACACCACTCGTTATTCCTTCAAACCGTCACTCAGAACAAGAAGACTAATTATCTGCTACCACAACCGCTTCCTCTACAAACACACATAGATTTAATCAAGTCCGATTAGATCTCACTTACCTTAGAAACAACATTTTACACAGCCTAGACCAAGACCACAACAATCACTGGTCACGACTAATACAACAAGCGGACAGGCAGCGTGTTAAAAACACTAAAGCCTTCTGGAATTTTTATAAAAAAAATCAGAGCACTACCCCCACCAACAAATTCAAACACATCACCCAAAAACAACAAAACACATCTCAGACCCACAGGCTGCTACCAACATCTTCAAACACATCTGGGAGGGAAAATCTTCCACGCTCACCCACCTCACCCTAACGTTATTCAACACATTCAGAACATAGAACACTGGAACACTGCACACACACAAGAAACAACACCAGACAGCCACATACATCTAGACACTCTTTCCTCCTCCCAAGAACTCGACACTCCTTTCACCAACACAGACATTAAAACTCTCCTCAGACACCTTCCTCCAAAGGCTCCTGGTGCCCCTGGCCTAAACCATATTATCCTGAAACACCTTCCCGACTCTATCATTACTGCCTACACAAACCTCCTCAATGCCTCCCTTGCCTCTGGATACTTCCCTTCCCTCTTCAAAGCTGCTACTGCTATCCTCCTTCCTAAACCCAATAAAGACCACTCTGACCCTAGAAACTATCGCCCTATCAGCCTCCTCGAAACTTTAGGAAAACTCTTTGAAAAACTCATTAATCATCGCCTTCGCAGATACCTGGAACATAATTCTCTACTTTCAGATGGCCAGTTTGGCTTCAGAACACACAGATCCACACAGGATGCCATTAACATCATTCTCAACTACATCCACATAAACACAAAACAAAGAAACAGGACAGCCCTGGTTGCAAAAGACGTTGAAAAGCTTTTGACACTGTGTGGCACGGGGGGCTCAAGTACAAACTCTGCACTAACTTCAACCTGCCTCTCAATACTCGTAACTCCTCTGCAACTTCCTAGACGGCCGTACCATGAGAATCAAATTCCAAGGCTGTTACTCTGACTACTTCACACTAAATGCTGGAGTACCCCAGGGATCTGTCCTTTCCCCTACCCTCTACATTTTATCACTAACGACATTCCAACACCTATATCCCACAACTCCATCACACTAGCCTATGCAGACGACATTACACAACTTATCACTCATGCCAATATAGATACACTCACACACAAAACACAAAATGAGGTTGACAGGATAGCCATCTGGGAACAAAAATGGAGGATCAAAACCAATGCAGCAAAATCCAGCATTACGTATTTTAACTACAGGAAACGTGATCCTCCATTACCTGTCGAACTCAGAACAGCTGACACCCGCACTTACTTCCCTATCACACAATCTGTCACTGTCCTTGGCGTTAATCTTGACTACCTTCTTCGTTTACACGGACACATTCACTCAAGGCATGCAATAGCTAGTAAGGCCCTTGCGGGCCCTTACAAGCTGAAACATGCCTCTCAACGCACCAAACTACACCTCTTACAAAATCCCTAATACGTCCTCTGATAACTTACTCTCCTCTAGCCCTCTCTCTTGCAGCAAAAACAAACTTACTTAAACTGCAGCGTGTCCAGAACAAGGCGCTGCGCTGGGTGCTTGATGTCAGATGGGAGGACTTCGCCACAAGCGAGTCTCTCCATGCCCAGTTAGACGTCCCTGCGCTGAATCTGTACTGGAAGAGGCTCAGTGACAGACAGATAGACAAACTTGAGACACGACATGACTACTGGACCTCTCTCCTTGACGAAGACATTCGCAGACCCACAAACCAACACAACCTTTTCTACTCCTTGCATGATCCTGCTCCTAACCCTACTTACAAATAACCTTGGATCCGCTGACAGGTACCTTCTAAGACAGGTACCATTCTCTGACCCACGTTCGCCTTAGCTTTTTTGGGTTAAGACATGACTCAGTTCTGCACTCCTCTCTAGCTCTAAAGGTCGCAAGTCCCTTACTCCCAGCTCACCCCACCGGAGTTCCAACAGAAGAACCGGAATTTCTCTTTTCAATATCTGTCCCACGATCGCCTTTGCTGCTGGGTTAAGCCCTGGCTCTATTTCTACGACTAAGAACACTCCTCTCCAGCACTATTCTTCGTCTGTCCCGTCTTCCCCCCCTCATCCCATTTGGGATCTTACCTGAACTTTCGTTCGTTCGTTCGTACTTCAACTTCATATTGTTTCAGACAACGAACAATGCTCTTCTCCAGACTGAGGGACTGACAACCTCCAAACTTTAAGGGTGAAGGCGGATTACATCGATCTTCAAGTACTTCTGCTTCTAATCCACAACTTTCTGTACTCGACTGAAGAAGCTACTGTGAAGCGAAACGTTTCAAAATAACGATACCTAACTGTTGCATATGTGTCTTACCTAACAATCCTGTCGGTAATTTATAACATTTTAATGTTCATGATTCGTTAAAAACATTCAGCGTATGATGACTAAATTAATAATACATTAGAAATCTTTCCTTTATGAGAAAGATTGAAGACTCCTTAAGTTACATTCAACTTGTTAGACAAGAATGGGGGAAGACCTGATCGAAGTGTTAAGTGGAAGATAGGTATAATAAAGGGGATTTAACAAGACTTGAGATATCCTCCAAGAAGAACCCGGGCAGTGAGAAGGGTAAATTGAAATAGGGAGAAGGGCGGGATGATGGAAGGCGTTGTGGTGCTTCAGAGAGGAGCGCGGACATAACACGTATGTATGATGACTAACACACGGCGCAATCTAAGGTAGGATTCAGACTTCATCATGATATGGTTGAACACGTACTACGTCACAAAGATGCTGGGGTTATTGAGGAAGGGACTTTGGTAGTTTCAAATTGAGGTTGGATATGTACAGAGTGGGAGGGTTGGATTTGAGTGGGACTTGCACATCAAGCTTATTTCTTGGGTAGCAATTGGAAAATTGGGTTGGTCACATGTTATGTTAGTGGGATGTATATGTAAAGACCTCCTAGTATGGGGCCCACGGGCCTGCTGCAGTGTTCCACCTTTCTTAATTTTCTTATGTTCTAAACAGCCAGAAACCTCGACAACCCCCCGCCCTCAATGAACACATATACGCATGTAGAACGATAACCAGAACAACGCCTGTGTACAACACCGAAAAAAACATAGAAACATAAGAAAGGAGGAACACTGCAGCAGGCCCAGTTTAGCCATACTATGCAGGTCCTTTACAATTCATCCACTAACAAACATTTGACCTACCCAATTTCAATGCAACCCAAGAAATAACTCTGAGTGCAAGTCCCACTCAATCCAACCCATCCCACTCATGTATTTAGAGCCAACCTAAATTTGAAACTACCCAAAGTCATACCTCAATAACCCAACTAGGTAGCGTTCCACTCATCAACTACTCCTATTTTCAAACCAATACTTTCCTATTCCTTTCTAATCTAAACTTATCTACTTTAAATCCATACTGCGGGGCCCACTCTTGGAGAGAAATCCTCAAGACCTTTTTAATATCCCCTTTATTAATACCATCTTCCACTTATACACTTCGATCAGTCTCCCCCAGGAAATAAATGGTATAAAATACCGACACAAAGGCAAATAAAAACACAAATGCAGTATAATGTGATCCCTAATTGACTAAGTATTCGCCCACCACAGTGGTCCTCCCCTCATGGTATAGGAGGTAAAGTTCTAGCATGGATTGAGGCATGCTTACCAATCGAAATCAGAGAGATACCATTTAATGGAGTGAACTCTGAATGGGGATTATTCACTAGTGGCTTCCACAAGATCGTTTTAGGCCTCACTTGTACATAATTTACATTAATGACCTTGATTAAGGGATTACTAGTGACATGAGTAAGTTTGCTTGATGATACAAAGATAGGCCTTAAAAATCACTCTGAGGGAGATATCAATGAAATCAACGATTTGAACAAATTTAATGGTCTTTGTCTTATAAATGGCAAGATGAAGTTTAATGTGGAAAGGTGTAAGGTACTTGCCCTTGGTAATGAAATAACCCGTCGAAGCTATAATACAGGTGAAGTAGAGCTTGGGTCATACAGAATTGAAAAAGACTTGGAGTCATGGTAAGCAGAAAATCCCTAAAGCCAAGACAGCAGTCCTCAGTGTGGCCCGCAACAAGGCCAACAGATTGAGACACTATGCACATATGGAATCTTATTTCATAAACGTTTTGCGCCACACAGTGGCTTCATCATTCCAATACAAAGAGGAAGGCGTAAAGGAGAGGAGAATGAGGTAACAGTCCATCAACCTGGAGTCGATGAGTTCAGTCCATCAATCTTGTAGCATGTAAACAGCAAAGGAACGAACGAACTAACGAAAGTTCAGGTAAGATCCCAATGGGATGAGCGGGGAAGACGGAACCAGACAAGAATTAGTGGCTGAGAGGAGTGTTTTTCTTTTAGTCGTAGAAATATAGCCAGGGCTTACCAGCAGCAAAGCGATCGTGGGGACAGAATTGAAAAGAAATTCCGGTTCTCTGTTGTGACTCCGGTGGGGGAAGCTGGAGTAAGGGGACTTGCGACGTTTTAGAGCTAGATAGGATGGCAGTGACTGAGTCCATGTCTTAACCCAAAAAAGCCTAAGCCGAACGTGGGTCAGAGAATTGGTACCTGACTAGAGGTACCATCACGGATCCAAGGATATTTGAAAGTATGGTTAGGAGCAGGAACATGCCAGGATAGAAAAGGTTGTGTTGGTTTGGGGTCTGCGAATGTCTTCGTCAAGAGAGAGGTCAGTAGTCATTTCGTGTCTCAAGTTTTGTCTATTTTCTGACACTTAGCCTCTTCAGTACAGATTCAGCGCAGGACCGCAACTGGGCATGAGAGACTCGCTTGTGTCGAAGGCCTCCCATCTGACATCAAGCACCCACGCAGCGCCTTGTTCAGGTCACGCTGCAGTTTAAGTAAGGTTGAGAGGTTTTTGCTGCAAGAGAGAGGGCTAGAGGAGAGTAAGTTATCAAGACGTATTAGGGATTTTAGAGGTGTAGTTGGTGCGTTAGAGCATGTTTCAGCTTGTAGAGGCCCGCAAGGGCTTACTACTATTGCATGCCTTAGTGAATGTGTCCGTATAAACGAAGTAAGGTAGTCAAGATTAACTCCACGGACAGTGACAGATTTGTGTGATAGGAAGTAAGAGCGGGATGTCAGCTGTTTCTGAATCACAGGTAATGAGGATCACTTTCCTGTAGTAAAAATACGTAATGCTGGATTTTTGCTGCATTGGTTTTGCATCCTCCATTTTTGTTTTCCCAGATGGCTATCCTGTCAACCTCCATATTGGATATGTGTGTGATGAAATCTATAATCGCATGAGTGATAAGTTGTGTAATTCTCCAGCATAGGCTATTGTGATGGAGTTGTGGTATACAGGTGTTGGAATGTCGTTTAGTGTATAACATGTAAGGGTAGGGAAAGGACAGATTCCCTGGGAACTCCAGCATTATAGTGTGCGAAGTAGCATAGTAACAGCCTTGGAATTTGATTCTCATGGTACGGCCGACTAGGAAGTTGCAGAGGAGTTTACGAAATTGAAGTCAGGTTGAAGGTTAGTGCAGAGTTTTGTACTTGAGCCCCTCGTGCCACACAGTGTCAAAAGCTTTTTCAACGTCTTTTGCAACCAGGGCTGTCCTGTTTCTTTGTTTTGTGTTTATGTGGATGTAGTGAGAATGATGTTAATGGCTCCTGTGTGGATCTGTGTTTTCCCTGAAGCCAAACTGGCCATCTGAAAGTAGAGAATTATGTTCCAGGTATCTGCGAAGGCGATGATTATTGAGTTTTTCAAAGAGTTTTCCTAAAGTTCGAGGAGGCTGATAGGGCATAGTTTCTAGGGTCAGATTTGGTCTTTATTGGGTTTAGGAAGGAGGATAGCAGTAGCAGCTTTGAAGAGGGAAGGGAAGTATCCAGAGGCAAGGGAGGCATTGAGGAAGGTTTGTGTAGGCAGTAATGATAGATCAGGAAGGTGTTTCAGGATAATATGTTTAGCCAGGGGCAACCAGGAGCCTTTTGGGAATGTCTGAGGAGAGTTTTAATGTCTGTGTTGGTGAAAGGAGTGTCGAGTTCTTGGGAGGAGGTAAAGTGTCTAGATGTATGGGGCTGTCTGGGTTTTTGTTTCTTTGTGTGTGCAGTGTTCCAGTGTTCTATGTTCTGAATGTGTTTGAATAACGTTAGGGTGAGGTGGGTGAGCGTGGAAGATGTTCTCCCAGATGTGTTTGAAGATGTTGGTAGCAGCCTGTGGGTCTGAGATGTTGTGTTTGTTGTGGGTGATGTGTTTGAATTTTTTGGTGGGAGTAGTGCCTCTGATTTTTTTGATAAATTTTCCAGAAGGCTTTAGTGTTTTTAACACGCTGCCTGTCCGCTTGTTGTATTAGTCGTGACCAGTGATTGTTGTGGTCTTGGTCTAGGCTGTGTAAAATGTTGTTTCTAAGGTAAGTGAGATCTAATGGGAACTTGTTTAAAATCTATGTGTGTTTTAGAGGAAGCGGTTTTTGGTAGCAGATAATTAGTCTTCTTGTTCTGAGTGACGGTTTGAAGGAATAACGAGTGGTGTGAGTTTTCTTTGTATTGCGATGTTGGCTGCTTGTGTAATGGGTCCTGGATGAGATCAAGTTGATATCGATTTCAGAGATAGGTTTGTTGTTGTAGTCATAGGTGAGGTTAATATTGTCTATGTGTTGTTTGAAAGCATCCCAGCCCAGCGTTCTTGTAAGGAGAATAAAGGTGTGGTTGGAATGAGGATAGGGTTGGAGGAGATGTGTAAGATGACTGGGAATTGATCGAGCCTGTAATAGGGCCAGGTGAATGTAAATGTTGAAATAGAGAGCTGGCTCGGTTTGCCAGAATGATGTCTGGTTTGCCTTGGCCCGTGTGGTTAAAGAAGGTATTAAAGTCTGGGCCAAGATGAATTAGGTGTTTATGGTTTGTGAAGTTGAGTAATTGGTGACCAAGTTGGTTGTTACGGGTTTGTGATGAAAGGCAGTGTGTTTGGCATTCATGTCAGCTAGTAGGTAAGTTGGTGTGTTGGTGTAGTTGAAGACTAAGGAGAGGTCGTGTATGTTGAGAGTAGTGTTTTGGGCGAGCATAGGTGGTGAAAAGATAAAGGGCCAAGGTGGGTGTGTATTCCTGACCGCAAACAGTTTTTGGTGAATAAAAGGGATTGGGAAATTCATGTTTTATTTTGGGAAATTTTGACAAGGATGGCAACCCCATCGTGGGACCATAGGGACTGTAGTGCAGTAAAACCATAATGGGGGGATACATTGAGGGGCTTTGAGGCAGGTTACGTTTAGCAAAACAATATCTGGCCTCTCTGCTTCAAGGAGCTCGGCCAGTAGGTGTCTAATTGTAAAGTAAGAACGTACGTTGAACTGAATCGCCTTAAACGTGATTTAAGGGTTTCGTCTTAGCAAATTTAAAATGTCGGGGGGGGAGTTTGGATTAAAGCCCGTGATAGTGGTGCCATCAGGGATGTGTGTTTGTAGGTGCTACGGACCCTTTCCTGAGGGGGAGGAAGAGATGGATCTGTTTTTTATGTTCTTTTGGTCTGTCCGTTAGAAGTTGGGGTAGGTTTAGGTTTGAGTGGTTTTTGTCTGGAGGAGGTGGAGTTGGACCTGGGTGAGGGTTTTTGGGTTTTGGTGGAGTGGGCGAAGGTGGATGCAGAGGAAGTGGAAGTTTTGGTAAGCTGTGAGGAATGGAAGCTTTGGAAGGGGAAAGAAGTGGGAAGGAATGGGGGAAGGGGGGTCGAGCATAACAGTAGGGGGGTTGGTGGGAGGTGTAGAAGTAGTGAAGAGAGGTAGTGGAGGAGGAGAGCTGGTGGGAGTAGGAAGTGGGGGGGTGGGGGAGAGGAAGGAGGAAAGGGTTTTAGGAGGCTTGGAAGAGAAGCAGGAAGGAGGGATAATTAAAGAGGGAAAATTGTTAGCAGACAAGATTAGGTTAGGACATGTGAGTATCTGATGTAAGCTTTTGAGATTACCATCGCAGAGTGGGCACAGTGGCAAGTTGACAGTTAGTTTTGTATCTAGTGTGGGTGTAAAGGAGAAGTGCTTGTAGTCTGTGTGTTGGTGTTGGGTGTGTGTAGAGTAGAAGAGGTAGACCCAAATGCGTGGGGAGGCCCAGGGATTGGGGGTAGGGGAGGGAGGTGTGGAAGGGAGGGGGGTAAGGAAGGGAGGGGGGAGCAAAGGGGAAAGGGGGTTTGGGGGGGGGAGGGGGGTTGGTTTTCTAGGGAGAGGAATGTCTTTCTAGAAGGGCAGGAATTTGCCAACTGCAGTGTTGACCCGCCGCAGTTAGAACATTTAAGGGGAGGGTTGCAAGTATTCCGAAGTGGCCAGTTGCTGAACATCTGGAGCAGACTTTTGTAGATGTGCATGTGTTTTTTGTCGTGGCCGAATTTTGTAGCATTTAAGACATTGTGTGATGGTGGAAGTTCGGAGTGAAGAGAGCGTTTGGGGGAATGCGGATGGTCTTGGGAAAGATTCCTTGACTGAAGAGTGTAGAGGCGTCAGCAGGAGTAAACAGCGTATTTTGAGAATGGTAGAGTTTTCTGGTCTGTAAATATCCCCTCAACAGAGACTTTGTTCCCTTTGTACTGATATCTTTTAAATTTAAATCTTCTTTGTCTGTGTCATAGGCGTCAGAGAGAGTAGTCTACGTGTTTAGCAATGACTTGCTTTTGGCACGGTGCTCAGGAGTCCAAATAAGGTGAAGCCTGCGTGAGAAGTTTTTGTCTGGGATCCCCTTGAGGTGTACGCTTCGTAGGGAAAGTTTGTCAAGAAGGAGTTTGAAGCCTGAGTTGGTTTGAAGACTTTAAGTTGAAAGGGGCACCAGTGATCTGAAAATAAATTTTCCGGACAGTAGTGGCATCAGGATTAGAAAATTTGAGGTTTAGCGAGAAGGAATTGGGTTTATAGAAGCAGGAGGCAGGTGTGGGAGGTTTGGGGGAGAGTGGAGGGGGGTGGGAGGTGGAAGGCAAAAGAAGGCATCGCTAATTACGAAAAGATGTAATTGGAGGTGACAATCGGCCAAAAAGTGAGAGTACTCAGCTAGGCAAGTACGTGTAAGTAGACACACGTACTTGCCTGGCGCAGGACACTGAGGAGGTGAACTGTAGCTTGATGGACACTGAAAATCCTGAGTGGTGGGGAGACTGGCTGTAGGCGTGCAGTCAAAAGGCGAAGAGAATTCAGGGAGCAAGAGGGGTTCCTGGGCCCCTTCGGTCCGGCAACCACCGACGCACCAATCCTGATGGTGGAGGGAAGACGAAGGTCCAGCAAGCACTATCAAAGCACTACTCAACACGGGGGTAATTTCGAGAGAAAGGGGAGATCGTCGAAGTGTTAGGTAAGCACACGTCCCACTCGGCTAAGTCGCTTGATGCCCAGCTGGAACAAACGAACGAAAGTTCAGGTAAGATCCCAAATGGGATGAGCGGGGAAGACGGGACAGACGAAGAATATGGGTGGAGAGGTGTTCTTTGTCGAAAATAGAGCCAGGCTTAACCCAGCAGCAAAGGCGATCGTGGGACAGATATTGAAAAGAGAAATTCCGGTTCTTCTGTTGGGACCGGTGGGGTGAGCTGGGAGTAAGGGACTTGCGACCTTTAGAGCTAGAGAGGAGTGCAGAACTGAGTCATGTCTTAACCCAAAAAAGCTAAGGCGAACGTGGGTCAGAGAATGGTACCTGTCTTAGAAGGTACCTGTCAGCGGATCCAAGGTTATTTGTAAGTAGGGTTAGGAGCAGGATCATGCAAGGAGTAGAAAAGGTTGTGTTGGTTTGTGGGTCTGCGAATGTCTTCGTCAAGGAGAGAGGTCCAGTAGTCATGTCGTGTCTCAAGTTTGTCTATCTGTCTGTCACTGAGCCTCTTCCAGTACAGATTCAGCGCAGGGACGTCTAACTGGGCATGGAGAGACTCGCTTGTGGCGAAGTCCTCCCATCTGACATCAAGCACCAGCGCAGCGCCTTGTTCTGGACACGCTGCAGTTTAAGTAAGTTTGTTTTTGCTGCAAGAGAGAGGGCTAGAGAGAGTAAGTTATCAAGGGACGTATTAGGGATTTGTAGAGGTGTAGTTTGGTGCGTTGAGAGGCATGTTTCAGCTTGTAGAGGCCCGCAAGGGCCTTACTAGCTATTGCATGCCTTGAGTGAATGTGTCCGTGTAAACGAAGAAGGTAGTCAAGATTAACGCCAAGGACAGTGACAGATTGTGTGATAGGGAAGTAAGTGCGGGTTGTCAGCTGTTCTGAGTTCGACAGGTAATGGAGGATCACGTTTCCTGTAGTTAAAATACGTAATGCTGGATTTTGCTGCATTGGTTTTGATCCTCCATTTTTGTTCCCAGATGGCTATCCTGTCAACCTCATTTTGTGTTTTGTGTGTGAGTGTATCTATATTGGCATGAGTGATAAGTTGTGTAATGTCGTCTGCATAGGCTAGTGTGATGGAGTTGTGGTATATAGGTGTTGGAATGTCGTTGTGTATAAAATGTAGAGGGTAGGGGAAAGGACAGATCCCTGGGGTACTCCAGCATTTAGTGTGAAGTAGTCAGAGTAACAGCCTTGGAATTTGATTCTCATGGTACGGCCGTCTAGGAAGTTGCAGAGGAGTTTACGAGTATTGAGAGGCAGGTTGAAGTTAGTGCAGAGTTTGTACTTGAGCCCCTCGTGCCACACAGTGTCAAAAGCTTTTTCAACGTCTTTTGCAACCAGGGCTGTCCTGTTTCTTTGTTTTGTGTTTATGTGGATGTAGTTGAGAATGATGTTAATGGCATCCTGTGTGGATCTGTGTGTTCTGAAGCCAAACTGGCCATCTGAAAGTAGAGAATTATGTTCCAGGTATCTGCGAAGGCGATGATTAATGAGTTTTTCAAAGAGTTTTCCTAAAGTTTCGAGGAGGCTGATAGGGCGATAGTTTCTAGGGTCAGAGTGGTCTTTATTGGGTTTAGGAAGGAGGATAGCAGTAGCAGCTTTGAAGAGGGAAGGGAAGTATCCAGAGGCAAGGGAGGCATTGAGGAGGTTTGTGTAGGCAGTAATGATAGAGTCAGGAAGGTGTTTCAGGATAATATGGTTTAGGCCAGAGGCACCAGGAGCCTTTGGAGGAAGGTGTCTGAGGAGAGTTTTAATGTCTGTGTTGGTGAAAGGAGTGTCGAGTTCTTGGGAGGAGGTAAGAGTGTCTAGATGTATGTGGCTGTCTGGTGTTGTTTCTTGTGTGTGTGCAGTGTTCCAGTGTTCTATGTTCTGAATGTGTTGAATAACGTTAGGGTGAGGTGGGTGAGCGTGGAAGATGTTCTCCCAGATGTGTTTGAAGATGTTGGTAGCAGCCTGTGGGTCTGAGATGTGTGTGTTGTTGTGGGTGATGTGTTTGAATTTGTTGGTGGGAGTAGTGCCTCTGATTTTTTTGATAAAGTTCCAGAAGGCTTTAGTGTTTTTAACACGCTGCCTGTCCGCTTGTTGTATTAGTCGTGACCAGTGATTGTTGTGGTCTTGGTCTAGGCTGTGTAAAATGTTGTTTCTAAGGTAAGTGAGATCTAATCGGACTTGATTAAATCTATGTGTGTTGTAGAGGAAGCGGTTGTGGTAGCAGATAATTAGTCTTCTTGTTCTGAGTGACGGTTTGAAGGAATAACGAGTGGTGTGAGTTTTCTTTGGTATTGCGATGTTGGCTGCTTGTGTAATGGTGTCCCGGATGAGATCAAGTTGAGTATCGATGTCAGAGATAGGTTTGTTGTTGTAGTCATAGGTGAGGTTAATATTGTCTATGTGTTGTTTGAAAGCATCCAGTCAGCGTTCTTGTAGGAGAATGAAGGTGTGGTTGGAATGAGGATAGGGTTGGAGGAGATGTGTAAGATGACTGGGATGTGATCAGAGCCTGTAATAGGGCCCGGTGAGATGTAAATG
>NW_026470773.1:0-11529 GCF_026875155.1 Cherax quadricarinatus | reverse complement strand
TCACTAAAATTTTTTTTCTTATTTTCATTAAAATTTTTGACAGTGCCTCTCCCACTCTATCATCTGCTCTCCTTTTGCACTCTCTCACCACTCTCTTTACCTTTCTTTTACTCTTCTTTTACTCTCCTAATTCATGTCTGCATAAATAACTCAGCGTGACTGTAACCAGATATAAACATGTAAATAGTTCATTACCACTGTAATTTGTTCAGTTATCAAAACTTTACGACTCAGTTTCTAGACGCATTATGTGCCTCTAATATTTTGACTACCACATTAAGGGTATGTGGTGCATAATACATATATTAAACTAATCTATAAATGCGACATAATCAAACTTACATACGAAGGACTATGGCAGGTACATGATTTATGTCAAGTAAGGCAACACTGACACTTCCCACACAACCAAATGAAATTATCCCATTCTAAACCACTATCCTTTTCTCCCCTCCTCAATAACAAATTCCAGGCTGAGGGACTGATCACCTCAAAACTACGTATTCAAGAGTGATGAACTGATTACGTCGTCTTCACATGAATAAATATACCTAACTGTTGCATATGCCTTACCTAACAGCCTGTCGGTTTTTATACTGTTTTAATATTCGGTATGTGAAAAGTAGTTACAATAAAAGGAGGGGTAATAGGGATAAGGTAAATTCAGTTATGTACAATAATATTAAAGATAGGATCAGATTACAGATCATACCCCCGGCCGGGATTGAACCCGCGGTCATAGAGTCTCAAAACTCCATTACGATTTCTTGAGTCAGATTACAGTATATGCATGTTAGATATACAAGAAATCACTCTCTTCCCTTTCTGTAGATACATTCATTAAGTACCTCTTGGCTCTCTTCTTGAACTTGCGCATGCTATGGCAGGCTTTGTCATGTGAAGGTAGTCTGGTCCATTTCTTTATTGTTGTACAATAAAATGTGTTTAAAGCCTGGCCACTGACTGTGGGTACTACAAAGTTGTTCTCCCTTCCCCTGGTACTATAATTGCTTTAATTCCCAGCCTGGACAAATTTGGCAGAAAGATACTCTAGACACTGCTAAAACTACGTGGACTAGTTAATAGTCCCAAGTCGGACCAAAACGTTGTCACAAGTCTTGGTTATTTGTGTATCATTCAAGTCGCGGATTGTGACGTTATTGTTGACGGGTAACCGGGTTCATTACGGTGTGAGCAGCGGTGGCCCTAGAACCAACAACAACAACATGGCTCTTTAACTTACCCGCCATTTACCTGCCTCTAAGAAGAAGAAAAAGACACTATCCTGCAATGTGCTGCAGCAAGATGCATCATAAATTGTAAGAAGAAAAAGACACAAGTGCTTGTTTGGCAGAGTTGAACAGCCACGTAAATTACACTCACCCTGAAGATAAAAACTAAATAGTACTTGCAGAACGAAAACAATGGTAGGTGTACCATCGACGTGAAAAATATTAGATGGTTTAGTTAGTTTAATATCTTTATTATACACCTCATACCCATCCTGTGGGCTATAGTCAAAAGATTACAGAGGTACATAATGTATCCAGGGACTGTACCTCAACATTACAGAGGTACATAATTCAAATTCAAATTCAAAGTTTATTCTCTATAAGTATTACAATGCTGAGTTTACAGAATTTGGTTATTGTGTGGTTTACATGTAGTAAAATAATAATTACAGAGTGTACCACTAGAACACCTAGCATGGCTAGGCATTACAGAGTGTACCACTAGAACACCTAGCATGGCTAGGCATTTTGGGCAGACTTATATTAAATCTTAGGTTTAAAATTTTTAACAGAATTATGATGTAAGTTGGTATTATGGCAAAGTGACTAAGTACTGTTGTGTGTTTAACAATGTGAATGCTTTTGTTTTGGCCACAATACATAGTTTCATTTATTGGAGTATCACAGGCAACTTTTTGACTAGTTAAGATTCATTATTTTGAGATTGAGATTGATATTTCTGGTTTAGGGTCAAATGGGTGAGTGAGTGTAAGTTGACCACCAGGTGGTATCGTGTAGTTAGTTGACGGTGTGTATCGGGGAGATAAGTTTTTCTAATGGTAGTTTTAAAGGTGATGAATGTGTCTGCAGGGTCCAGGGACTGTACTCAACATTACAGAGGTACAAAATTTGGGTCCAGGGACTGTACCTAACATTACAGAGGTACATAATGGGTCCAGGGACTGTCCCTCAAAAATTACAGAGGTACATAATGGGTCCAGGGACTGTACCTCAACATTACAGAGGTACATATGGGTCCAGGGACTGTACCTCAACATTACAGAGGTACATAATGGGTCCGGGACTGTCCCTAACATTACAGGGTACATATGGGTCCAGGGACTGTACCTCAACACTACAGAGGTAACATAATGGGTCCAGGGACTGTACCTAAAACATTACAGAGGTACTAATGGGTCCGGAACTGTACCTCAACATTACAGAGGTACATAATGGGTCAGGAACTGTACCTCAACATTACAGAGGTACATAAATGGGCCCCAGGGACTGTACCTCAACATTACAGAGGTATATAATGGGTCCAGGAACTGTACCTCAACATTACAGAGGTACATAATGGGTCCAAGGACTGTCCTCAACTTTAGAGGTATATAATGGGTCCAGGGACTGTACCTCAACATTACAGAGGTACATAATGGGTCCAGGGACTGTACCTAAAACATTACAGAGGGTACATAATGGGTCCAGGGACTGAAACCTCAACATTACAGAGGTACATAATGGGCCCAGGAACTGTACCTAAACATTACAGAGGTACATAATGGGTCCAGGAACTGTACCTCAACATTACAACATTACCTCAACATTACAGAGGGTACATAATGGGTCCAGGGCCCTGTACCTCAACTTACTGGGTACATAATGGGTCCAGGAACTGTACCTCAACATTACAGAGGTAATAATGGGTCCAGGAACTGTACCTCAACATTACAACTTGTCGGTTTTTCAAACCATTATCACAACCATTACAGAGGTACATAATGGGCCCGGGACTGTACTCAACATTACAGAGGGTACATAATGGGGTCTAGGGACTGTACCTCAACATTACAGAGGTACAAAATTTGGGTCCAGGGACTGTACCTCAACATTACAGAGGTACATAATGGGTCCAGGGACTGTACCTCAACATTACAGAGGTACATAATGGGTCCAGGGACTGTACCTTAACATTACAGAGGTACTTAATGGGTCCAGGGACTGTACCTCAACATTACAGAGGTACATAATGGGTCCAGGGACTGTACCTCAACTTTACAGAGGTACATAATGGGTCCAGGGCTGTACCTAAAACATTACAGAGGAAACTTAATGGGTCCAGGGACTGTACCTCAACATTACAGAGGTACATAATGGGTCCAGGGACTGTACCTCAAAGTTCTGACAGCTGAAAAGTTACAAAGTTAAATGAATCAGGTAAGTAAATTTACTTATGTTTTACTACATGGTTATAATCATGAGCAAATTGTAAAGTAATGAGTAAGTCACACGTCCACACCCGGTCACAACTGTGATGGGTTATCGGTGCAAATATTAATTGTTGGGTCACACACACAAATAGGTGAGTACACACATACTCACGAGCAGGGGAGATTTTATATATTATTAACCAGTTTTGGGTTGGTCGCCTGAAATGTCTTTTTGTGATTACTTATTTGTTACTATAGCTTTCTAAGGGGGTTTTGCCAATAGATCCTGGCTGTCTTCAGAAGGCAATTGCATAGGCCCCTAAAGTCAGTCCCTGACCAGCCAGGCTGTGGTCTGTATGTCAGCTTGCATGCGGCCAGTAGTAACGGCTGCTTGATCAGACCCTGATCCACCGTGAGGCCTGGTTCAGACCGAGTGTGGGGGCATTGACCCCCAAAACCCCTCTCCAGGTAAACTCAAGGTGTAGGAGAAGAGTTATGCCCTTGGTGTACAGCTGTCAGTATATGCTTAAAAAATACGGGAGAAGTATAATAGGGTTGATATTCAATTTTCAGGAATCTTTTTTTACGAAGATAGACTGAAAGTACTGAATGTTCACTCTATCAAAAGGCTAGCTAACAAAATTCCAAGCACTAATACCTGAGAGAGTGATTTCAAAATGAAAACTTCCATCATCCCTCTATCTTACTCCAACTGAGCCCACTGAGGTCACCCTGATTGTTAATTCACTGCAAACAAGTCAGGAAATTTGTTCAAGTTTCGCAATATTGTTCAAAAGAGCAGCTCATGTTCTTTCACCCACCATTACATACTCTTTAACAAATCAGTAGAAACCAAAAACTTCCTGACATTGCTGAAGATAGCGAGAGTTATCCTGCTACACAAAGAGACAACTTATGTAAATAATTTAGAGCAGTATCTAACTTAACATTGTTATCTCAAATTTTTGAAAAAACTGATTCACAAGATATTATACTCCTTTACCATCACACAATATATTCGTTACTGCCAGTTTTGTTTCAGACCAAATAAAATCACAAATGACACATTCATTAAAAATACTAGATTTCCTTTACACTGCTCTTGAAAATAATGAATATCCGCTAGGCCTCTCTGTTGACCTGAGGAAGGTTTTCGATTTCAGTAGATCACAGTCTCCTACACCTCAAACTGGATCATTATGGTATCAGAGTCATGCACTCATATATATAAAGTCTTAACCTTACCCAAAAGACTTGTACATCAATGTCTCTATCAAGGGCACAACCTCATCAGCAAGACTATGGACATTGGCATCCCACAGGGAAGTGTCCTTGGCTCTATGCTTTTCCTCTTATAAATCAATAATCTTCTAATGTATCACAGCAACTTAGACCTGTTCTCTTTGCTGATGACACAACTTTTTTCATCTCCTACTGAAATCCAGCTTCCCCCAACAACATTGTTAACCAAGTACTCTTAAAAATATCAACCCGATGACTACCCAAAAAAACTCATGCTTTACATTGATAAGGCCTTCTAAATGATGTTTGGGAACAGAGCAACAAATGTCCAAAATAAACATTATGATTAGTGATCTCCTATTGCTAAACAAAATGAAAGAAAATTTATGGGTCTTTTTTTGACAGCTACTTGAAATTCAACACCCACATCCAACACATTACAAAAAGTGTCCGAACAGTTGACATCCTCTCCAAGATACATTATTATACCTCAGACAGTATTACTTAATTATACTACACTCTAATCTATCCCTACCACACCTACAATATTTGTGCCTGGGGATCCACAATGACAAATTACTTTAAGCCAATAATAACTCGACAAAAGGCAGTAGTACGAATGATCAGTTAGTTTACTGCCAGACAGCACGCTCCCCACTCTTGAAAGACATGAACCTTCTTATTATACATAACATTATCTCATACTACTGTACATATTACATATACAGTGGAACCTCAAAAATCGAACATATCACATATCGAACGTTTCGAAAATAGGACCATTTTTTCGGACAAACTGTGTCCCTATTATCGAACGCGCCCCTGTTTTCGGACCGCCGGGTACGGGACCTGTCTGCCGCTGCTCTGTCCGCATCCGGCGCAGGCGCCGTGAGCAGTCTAGCTTTGTTTATGCTTGAGTGAACACTAACCTGCGCTTCTCATTCACGCATTTTACGATTATTTTGTTGTGTTTAGTGCTTGTGGGACGTGAAATAAGCTACCATGGGCCAAAGAAACTTGCTAGTGGTACCCTGTGGTAAAGAAAGTGAGAAACACCATAGATGTGAAGAAGGAAATAATACAGAAGTATGAGAGTGGTGTGGACTTGTTGAGCTTGCCAGGAGTATGGGAAAAAAAAAAGTCGACCATTGGTTTTATCCTGTCAAAGAAAGAACAATCAAGGAAGCTGATGTTGCGAAAGATGTTAATTATAGGGATTGGATGAGGTGCCTTCTTCAAAGATTAAGGAGATTTTTGCCAAGTGGAATGATGTCCAATGTTTGTGCAGAAGTACCACCCTGAGCAAGCTGAAACAAGCATCTTTACAAAAAGTTCAGTGACAGAACCATGTCCCATTTTAGGGAAATGTTAAAGAGGCGCCAGAAACAGAGGACTGTGGACAGTTATTTTGTGGACGGGTCCAGGACTCTCAAGCTGGTCCTAGTGGCATTAAAAGACAAAGAAGGGAAGTAACCCCAGAGAGGACTTCATGGAGGGGGATTCTCCTTCCAAACACTAACCCTACTCCCTCTCTCCTCCTCCTTATCTTCCAGATGCCATCACCAATCTTCAATAAAGGTAAGTTAAAAATGTTATTTTATATGTACATGTATTACTATACATAATTAAAACCTATAGTATTGTTGTATGTAAAACTGTAATTAATTTCTCTATAAAATGTATTTTTGTGTAAATATTTTTTGTGTTTCTGGAACGGATTAATTGTATTTCCATTATTTCTTATGGGAAATATGGCTTCGAATTTCAGACTTTCGAATTTAAAACTAGCTCCTGGAAACATATTAAGTTCGATTTTTGAGGTTCCACTGTATAGAACAATAACTTCTAATATCAGTCCTAACTTGAAACCCTTTCTTGATAGTTGCCAACAGAACTCATAGGCATAATACTAGACACAAAAAATCTCTATGACATTCTCCCTGTCTGGCTTAATCTTTGTTAAACTCATTGTGCATAAAGGACCCAAAATTTGGAACTCCCTACCTGAAATCTCCAGAGCCTCTATCTGCCAGCAGCTTCAAAGCTACTATAAAAAAAACCTCTCCCTAATATATCCGGACAACAGTTAAATATGATGATGATAGTCTAAACAATTCTTTCAGCCATAAATATACAGTGGAACCTTGGTATGCGACCTTTTAATTCATTCCAGAACGCTGTCCGAGTGCCGCTCCATTTGAGTATCAAAAAGTTCTTCCCACCACTCTTCTGTTTGGTTGGCTGTTATCACTAATTGTCGTAGGCCCCATGGTTGACTTATTTATACAAATAATAAAAAAAAAAAAAAAAAATGCAAAGAAGCACAAAATAGTTTACAGCGAAGTTCTGGCAGGTAGTGTTTATTTGGTCGAGCGCTGAGCTTTGTTCGAGTAGGGAGCTGGTCATATAATGAGGTTTATTTATTTATTTATTAACACATTGACCGATTCCCACCAAGGCAGGGTGGCCCGAAAAGAAAAAACTTTCACTATCATTCACTCCATCACTGTCTTGCCAGAAGGGTGCTTTACACTACAGTTTATAAAACTGCAACATTAACATCCCTCCTTCAGAGTGCAGGCACTATACTTCCCATCTCCAGATCTGAAGTCTGGCCTACCGGTTCCCTTGAATCCTTTCATAAATGTTACTTTGCTCACACTCCAACAGTCAATGTATTAACCCTTAAACGATCCAAACGTATATACAGTGGACCCTCGCCTAACGCTATTAATTCGTTCCTGAGAGCTCAACGTTAGGCGAAATTATAGTTAGGCGAATTAATTTTCCCCATAAGAAATAATGGAAATCAAATTAATCCATTCCTGGCACCCCGAAGTATGAACAAAAAAATTTTTTTACCACATGAAATATTAATTTTAATACACACAAACTGAAGAAGACATGCACAGTTTCATGACACTTACCTTTATTGAAGATCTGGTGATGATTGATGGGATGGGAGGAGGGGAGAGTGTTGATGGTGTTAGTGTTTAAAAGGGGAATCCCCTTCCATTAGGACTTTAGGTGGCAAGTCCTTTTCCGGGGTTACTTCCCTTCTTCTTTTAATGCCACTAGGATCAGCTTGAGAGTCACTGGACCTCTGTCGCACAACATATCTGTCCATAGAGGCTTGTACCTCCCGTTCCTTTATGACATTCCTAAAGTGTTTTACAACATTGTCAGTGTACAGGTTGCCAACACGGCTTGCAATAGCTGCGTGAGGGTGATTTTCATCAAAAAAGGTTTGCACTTTAAGCCACATTGCACACATTTCCTTAATCTTTGAAGTAGGCAACTTCCTCAATTTCTCTCTCCCCTCCTCTGAAGCAGTTTCCTCAGGTGTGGCCTCTTGCTGTTGAAGATGATCTAGCAGCTCATCAGTGGTTAGTTCTTCATTGTCCTCCTCCACCAACTCTTCCACATCCTCCCCATTAACCTCCAACCCAAAGACTTCCCAATGCCACAATGGATTCCTCAACTGGCATAGGATTCCCAGGGTTAGCGTTCAAACCTTCAAAATCCCTTTTGTCTACACATTCTGGCCACAGTTTCTTCCAAGCAGAGTTCAAGGTCCTCTTAGTCACTTCCTCCCAAGCCTTACCTATAATGTTTACACAATTGAGGATGCTAAAGTGATCTCTCCAAAACTTTCTTAGAGTCAATTGAGTTTCTGAGGTCACTACAAAGCACCTTTCAAACATAGCTTTTGTGTACAGTTTCTTGGTTGGAAATGGCCTGCTGGTCCATGGGCTGCAGGAGAGGAGTGGTATTAGGAGGCAAAAACTTGACCTTAATGAAACTCATTTCCGCAGAAAGTCGCTCTGCCACGTCTGAAGGATGACCAGGAGCATTGTCTAATACCAGGAGGCACTTAAGGTCTAATTTCTTTTCAATTAGGTAATTTTTCACAGTGGGGGCAATTGCATGGTGTAATCAGTCATAGAAAAAGTTCCTAATGACCCATGCCTTACTGTTTGCCCTCCACAGCACACACAAATTAGCTTTGAGGACATTGTTTTTTCTGAACACTCTGGGAGTTTCAGAGTGATACACCAATAAAAGCTTCACTTTGCAATCACCACTAGCATTGGCACACATCAACAGAGTAAGCCTGTCTTTCATAGGCTTATGTCTGGTAGTGCCTTTTCCTCCTGAGTAATGTACGTCCTGTTTGGCATTTTCTTCCAAAACAGGCCTGTTTCGTCACAATTAAACACTTGTTCAGGTTTCAGTCCTTCACTGTCTATGTACTCCTTGAATTCCTGCACATATTTTTCAGCCGCTTTGTGGTCCAAACTGGCAGCCTCACCATGCCTTATCACACTATGTATGCCACTACGATTCTTAAATCTCTCAAACCAACCTTTGCTGGCCTTAAATTCACTCGCATCATCACTAGTTTCAGGCATTTTTCTAATTAAATCGTCATGCAACTTCCTAGCCTTTTCACATATGATCGCTTGAGAGATGCTATCTCCTGCTATCTGTTTTTCGTTTATCCACACCAATAACAGTCTCTCAACATCTCCTATCACTTGTGATCTCAGTTTCAAAAACAAAGTTGCACCTTTGGCAAGAACAGCTTCCTTGATTGCCGTTTTTTTTGCCACAATAGTAGCGATGGTTGATTGGGGTTTTGTGTACAACCTGGCCAGCTCGGAGACACGCACTCCACTTTCATACTTAGCAATGATCTCTTTCTTCATATCCATTAGTAATTCTCACTGTTTTTGCTGTAGGGCTAGCACTAGAAACTTTTTTGGGGCCCATGGTGACTTATTTTGCAGGTGCAATCACTAAAAAGGCAGTGATAATATGAAATGTTCCTATTGTATGCTTGGAAGTGACCGCAGTGGCTGGCTTGTAAAACACTGGCACCCACGGAACAAGTGAGGTGGGCTCAGGCTGCATGTGGACGCGTCTCGAACGAACCGCGTTGAGCGAGTTTTTTAGCGCTAGCCGAGGCAAAATTTTTGCGTTAAAATGTATCGCTAGGGGATATTAACGTTATGCTTATGCATTCGTTAGGCGAGGTTCCACTGATACGTTCACTTGCGAGCGCCCAAATTTTTTGAGAGAAAAATATTGTTTTTTTTTTTAATAGGAAATAAAGAGCATATGGTACCCAGGTGTCCCCAATTATTTTAATATGGTGCACAGTGAGTGCACACACCAATGTTGAATGAATGACAAAAGAAAACGTATATATACGTTTGGGGCGCTACGCATGTGAACGTATATACATATACTTTTGGACCGTTTAAGGGTTAAAAACCATTTGTCTCCATTCACTCCTATCAAACATCGCTCACGCATGCCCGCTGGAAGTCCATGCCCTCACACACAAAACCTCGTTTACCCCCTCCCTCCAACTAGAAAAGGTTGGAGGGAGGTTCCACGGTATTAACCCTTTCAGGGTTTTCGAATGTACTAGTATGGCTTACGCACCAGGGTTATTGACGTACTAGTACGCCTAAATTCTAGCGCCTTCAAATCTAGCGAGAGAAAGCTGGTAGGCCTACATATGAAATAATGGGTCTATGTGGTCACTGTGCGCAGTATAAAAAAAAATCCTGCAGTACACAGTGCGTAATGAGAAAAAAAAACTTTGACCATGTTTTTTGGATTTAAATAGTGACTTTGCACTGTATTTTCATATTGTATTTATGGTTGTATTCTAGTTTTCTGGTCTCATTTTATAGAATGGAAGACATATTACAGAAATTGAGATGATTTTGACTGGTTTCACAATGAAAAGTACCTTGAATTGAGCTCAAAGTAGCAGAATGTGTTCGATTTTTACCAAAGTTCAAAAGTAAACAAATCATGCCAAGTGTCCAATACACGTCAACTAGTGAGTTTAATATTCTTACACAAGTGCGCTGATATTATTTATACCATTTCTACACTAATGCAGTAGTCTACATAACAGTATAATCTTTCTATTTTTTGTAAGAATAAAAATTCAAAGTGGAAAGCAAAAGAAATATAGAGGGGCTTGGGGACGTGACTAACGAACAGAAAACTTGTTATTTTAGTGCCAGGAATGTCTTTCTTATTTATTTTGGACCCTATTTGGAAATTGGCATCTTTTGAAATTTGTGTGAAAATTGGCAAAATTGATAAATTTTGACCACTTTATTGGATAGTTGAAATTGGTAAATGGGTGGTTTCTGGTACTCATTCGACAGAAAAAATGGAGGAGCTTTTTGCCTCTCTTTATGTGCAGGTTATTTGTGTATCGTTTCAGTCACGATATTGTGCCTTTTTTTGTTATTTAAAAAATGGAGTTCTAGCAAAATAAATATGAGTTTTGTCGACTAGTACACAGGAATTGGCCAAAAATAGGGCTCAAAGTGGGCGGAACCGTCGATGCGTAAACATTGGCAAGACCGCTAACTTCGTGAGAGCATAATTCTGTAAATTTTACATCAAATTTCATACTTTTGGTGTCATTATGATTGGGAAAAGATTCTCTATCATTTCATAAGAAAAATAATTTTTTTTTTCTGAAAAATTTTCGACCCTGAGAACAAGTTTAGGAGAGGGCCTCTACCCTGAAAGGGTTAAAAACTACAGATTCTTACTCTCATTACTTGTAATCATAATTCAGCTTTATATTAATAATTGTCTGCCTATTTGTTTTATTTGTATTGCTTAAATTTGTTCTTTGTTTATCTTTATTGTATTTATATATAGCATAAGCAAATAATTATTGCATTGTCATCTTAAGTTAGATAAAGGGCCCTGATATTTTTTACTGCAATCTACTGATATTTTATGTAAATACTTATCTATCTGCTATTTGGTGATATTTTAAACTAAAGGGAAATTTTTTTAAC
>NW_026470772.1:0-12232 GCF_026875155.1 Cherax quadricarinatus | reverse complement strand
AAGAAATTTAAACCACCCTCCCTTTTCTGGGCTTAAATCTGACTACCTCTCGTTCCCTCAGCCATGCATGACCCCTAAAGATTTAGCACTCCCCTATAATTAAAATAATAATAACTGCTTCTATTTTTCATTGTTAAGATTATAAATGTATGTATGCACCTAATAGAGACGCGAGTGAAAGCACGTCAGAACGGCTTTGTTACGTCATCTTGGGTAAGATACAGGATGTACTTGTTAAGTGTCCATATAGTGTGCGCAACATTGTATTTTTTTGTGCAGTGTATCAAAAGACTAAATAAAATTATATTTACAACGAGTGGATGTGTTTGTGGCTTGGCGACCTGATAGCCAATCACCTACTTCACCCAGAGCTCCAAGTGACGTGCTGTTTGTACACCAGTGACGTGACAGTGACGTGGCGACTTCACTCTAGAGCAATGGTTCCCAAACTGGGGGTAAATTACCCCCTGGGGGTAATTTAACCATTTTTGGGGGGTAATGGAGGGGTGACAGAAAAAAAGTTATGAATTCTGAAAATCCAGAAAACAATGCGGTACCCGGTATGAGGATTATTGTTAACTTTGTCTTAGTATATAAAGTTGTAAAGTAAACCTATTATAAGTAAGTAATAAAGTTAAACCAAATAACAATAAACATCAAAAACTAATATACAGTATTAGAAAAGAAGAAATATATAGCTAAGTGTGTGGAAACCCAAAAGTATTTTGACAAGTATGCTTCAGGACAAAAGTCACTCAGTAGCCCAGATCGACCTGTCCAGTATGCGTCACTCACTTCCTGAGGCTGCCTCTATTTCACACTGTCAGTTTATCTGTGAGCATCAGCGAGGTAGACATAAGCTGGTATGTATGTGTACTGCCCTGTGCAGTATATAGTTAGTATTTACCCACTGTTACTGTGAATTTGTAGCTATTATTAATTTTATATATAATGTATGTGTGGTTCTTACGTTTTCAATGGTTTTGCTAGGATTAGCAGAGTATGCGAGGCTGTATACGTTCACGTTTAGCCATATATATCAATAATAACAACATTTTGTGAAAGGGGTAACATGCTTTATGTGGCATGTTAAATTGGGTAACAAGCTGAAAAAGTTTGGGAACCACTGCTCTAGAGCCATCACTAACGTGTCGCATAAGCAACCACAAGGGTTTAGCGGTTTTTGTGAGTGAATATTTTCCATCATCCTTTGGCTAATATTGACCTCATATATTTTTTCGCCACAGTATTGATCCTTGTTCTTTAAGACACTCTTGAATACGTATGTTAAGGGGTTCGACGGGAGAATGTATGGTAGCAAAGGAAACAACTTTTGACTGTTATGGAAGCATTGTGTTGGTAATGGTGGCAGAGCCCAGCTTGTCTGCCTGCATGAGAATGAGGGAGAGGGCTACGGCCTAGGTGCCAGGTTTCAACATGAGGGAAGGGATGGGTCACGTAACTTAATTAAGGGCTACGTTAACGTTAACACATGAATTAAGAAATCGTAATGACCGCGGGTTCAATCCCGGCCGGGGGTATGGTTAACACATGAACTTTTATTTTTCGTTCGATTTCTTTCATTTTTTTTTGTAAGTAAAGAAGCACCTTTCAATAGTAATGTGACCAAGTTTCAATAAGATAGCTCAAAAAACAACTGAGAAAAAATTATTTACTAATAATCATACATATTGAACAGTAATTTCGTAATGGGACTTGGATTATTATTATTATAATCAAGGGGGAAGCGCTAAACCCGGAGGATTATACAGCGCCTGGGGGGGGGATGTGGAAGGCATTCAGGCTTAATTCGGGGAACTGGAGCACAGATCCAATTCCTTAAATCAAGAGCCCCTCACCAACATCAAGGAACCTTCCTTGAGGGGAATGGGACTTGGAGAAGCTGTTTTGGCATTATCTACGCATAAAACAATGCTAAACTGTATTTCAAATGGACTCCGAACTGTAATTTATCCTTTCTTCATTCTTAAAAAAAAAAAATAAAGTTTGTATGGTTCTGACATTCAGCCAAATATCTGACTTTTGCCCTCACAAAAATAAAAAACAAATTATGATATCTCAAAAAGCTGTCCATTTGCTTGTAAAACAATCTTTCCTTTATGTTCTCTGTGAATTTCATTATATTCCTGCTATTCTTAACGAATTTACTGGCTTATATATGTGAATAACTTCCGAGATAATCCGCGAAACAGCCGGACCACCGAATTTTTTTTTTTTTTTTCGAGAAAATAGCATTTTTCTCAGCATTACGAGTGTATATCATAGTTACCCCATGTTCGTTTTCTTTAATATAAGGACCCTGGAGGTGAAAGAAGAAGAATGGAAGCCCGTCCCTGGCGATGGGAATCTTTTATTCCCGAGGGAGCGCTCTGGGAATATGCCATATATTATTCATTCTGGAGTATTTACCATATTTCTTTGTTATTTATATTGTTTATTATGTCATATTAGATCAATTGTGATAGATAAATAAGCCGTAGAAGCTATAATAGCGTTATATTCAAGCATATTCCCCGGCCACCCCGAGACTGGAATTTTCCATGACGTCAGCAAAATGGTGTCGGGAGATTCCTGGTTGGTTGGAAGTCTACATATTAGTCCCACCCACTGTATTATGATGCCAAATCGTCAATTATTATCTTATTTATTTATTTAGTAATTGAGCATCATACAGAGGTACATAAAAAACGGTAAGAGAAGAATAATACAATAAATACACGAAATAAAAAAACGTAAAAAAAAATTAAAATTGACAAGTGACCACCTCCGCTGGGTGTTTACGCAACCTAGTGTTTTATAAATGACCATAAATTCCTTTAGGTAATGTCGTAGAACGATTCTGTACCATTGGTTGCCAAGAGTAAGCTATTTCTATACGTTAACTCATTTGTGATTTTTCGAAAAATTATCGTTCCGGATACATGCTTATTCCCTTAAATTTAAGGCTTGGTCAGGGAATCTGTCCTATAATGTACTAGGACAGTAATTCTACACAGTAATACTGTTAACATTAACACATGTAAATCCAGAGACGTACGTTCATCTTAAAATTATGTGGTGATCTTGGTGCTTTAAATGTGATAGAAAACCTACCATAACATCTTATAGAGTTAGGGTATGTGCAATTGCAAGTACCGGCGGCAGCGGCAGCAAACGGTAACCTACCTCATTGCTCAAAAAAAAAACACGCTATCAAAACTTGTGATGGCCTAAGTGAAAGATCAACTACATGAACCCACTAACTACAGACATACCCAAGAATACTAGAATGTAACCCAAATCTTGACAAAATTAGAAGATCTAAGGAAGACAGCCCTGCTAACCCAAACACTGCCTCCGCTGCCAGACAATCACTTAACCCAAGCTCCGAGAAAACAAGCCTTCTCCCCATGCTACACAGTACTACTTCAGTGATTACTACTGAAAGGATATCGCAGAAGAAACAACTCAGTATAAAGAATAACACGGACCCTAGAACTCAACTGTTACCCAAGACCAAATGATATCATCAAACCCCGCACACTCGCAGCCACCAGGAAACAACAACAACAACAAACATGGCTGACCCCCCCTGAACGCATCCCTTCAAAGATTCACCAGAACAGGTATGATTATTCCGACATTCAAGGACTACATGTTGCTCTAGAAAATGAAATCAAAGATACAAAGCAACACTCGAGCTACGAGAATCCAAGATAACAACTGAGAAAAAGATCCAAAACCTAAGAGAAATTACATCGGAAGTGATGACACAGAAATACTCTAAAAGCACTATACAGTACACTGACAAATAACTACAATAAATATGAAGGTTGAAGAAGCAATCAAGACTGGAATCAGAAATGACACTCGACTAAATGAAACCTGATTTCCAGACGACAAAACTGAACAGATAAGTTTCTGATGCAGTTATAATAAACAGTCCACACATTCCTAGTGACATAACACAAGCACAGTGCAAAGAAACTGCTATCAGGATAATACAGAACCACGTACAAGTCATCGTGCAAAACAATGAAATCAAGAAACACGTTTGTTAGGAAAACCAGGAAGTAAACACACAGTATAATGATCCGACTTCATTCATACGATAAAAGAAAGGACCTAATTAAATCAGCAATTACAATGAAAAATGGAGTGTACATAAATGAGTGTCTAACAAAAAACGTCAAAACCTTCTGTTCAGGCTGAGAAAACTTAAACAGGAAAACAAAATACATCAGTGTTTCACGCGAGATGGGAAAATTACTAGTAAGGAAAACATCAACAGGACAACAATATACCATCTCAAACGAACATGATTTCTCTACCTTCCTTAGAAAAGCTGACATTTCTGTAACAGATTAGATAAGTGCCCTTAATACATATATACGTGTGGTGCATATAGTGTACCTTACTATTATATTGTGCATTATTATTTTTATTATTTTTCATCACTAGCTAATGCCAACTACCTCCAATACTCTATACTTCTTTCTTACTGCTATTAATTGCTCATAATTTTAAATTACAAGTCAAATCTTACTCCAAATTAATAATATTCATTATTCTTACCTGTCCATTTAATTTTGTTTTTCACTACTTGTTTTTTAGTCACTTTTCATTGTGTATGCAATTAGTATATATTCCAATTACTTTTTTGCAAGTACCAAAACTATCTTTTGCTAGCTAGTACCAACTACCTCATTTTTTTTACTTTTTATTGTGCAATAAACTGTTCAATTATTTAATATTACAAATCAGATCTTACTCCTAAACCAATATTATTTCATAGTGACCATCTGTCCATTTAACTTTGTTTATCATTACTAAATTTTAGTCCCTTATATATTTTCTCCTTTATTTTAGCTTTATATAACTACCCTAGTTTATATATTCACAATTGTTAAAATAATCAAGGTGCTATTCTCAGGTGCTAAAGTAGAATAAGTTCACAATTTTGCCATTATATTCCAAAGCTCATTTATTTGATTACCACTTTATAGTTCACCACAACTTATATTAGTCCCTTTTATATTATAATTTTATACTATAATTCTAACTTTAAAGAATTACCCTTATAGTACTACCTACTATCATATTCCCAAGCTCCATTATTTGATCATCACTTATTTGTATTAGTCCCTTTTATATTGTCTCCTTTATTTTAGCTTAAAAAAAAAAGAAAAAAAAACTACCTTAGCTCATTATTTTACATTTGTTAAATAGTTCAGGTGCTATTTTTTAGCTTAAGACTATTTTGTTTTATACTTAATTCTAACTATAGATTCACTACAAATCTTATGATTACAAGCATTGATCCTGATACCATCCTCATATATAATGACTTAAATGAACCAAACAGTTACTGTAATTACTACACTGCAGAACAATCAAAGGCACTTCTCAGAGCCAACAACAACATAACTATCTTTAACTACAATATCAGATCTTTAAGCAAGCATTACGATGACCTCATAGCATTACTAAATTCCTTACATGTCAATATGTCCATCATTACACTAACTGAAACCTGGCTAAAGCCTGATAGTACAGATGTCTATGCCATTCCTGGTTACACAGCCATACACAACTGTAGGCCAGACCAACAAGGGGGTGGCACAGCCATATACTACTCAGACCAACTAGAATGTATCACTAATACTTGCACAAGGGATGAACATGGGGAAATATATAATAGCTAAATTCAAATCCAAATACCTACAAAAACCTCTCACATTGATAAACATCTACAGAGTTCCACAGTCAAACATTAGCCAATTTAGTCAAAACCTAGGAAGTATGATAACTGATGCACGCATGAACAAAGATCACTTACTACTCTCAGGTGACTTCAATATAAATCTCCTGCAAGACCAGGACCCACACGTTACTGAATTCACAAACACAATGAGTAACTGTATGTTGCTACCAACAGTAACAAAACCTACAAGAGTTACAGAGACTAGTGTTTCCCTACTTGACCACATCTGGACCAACACCATATCCCCTTTAAAATCAGGCATAATTACAGATAATACCACAGACCACTACCCTACTTTCCTCATAACAACTCTTGGTAAACTACCCCAAGACACTACTAAAGTCACCTCAGACTTCACAATGAGGCAGCCATTAATAACTTCACAAACAGCAGTAACAAACATTGACTGGCACACTGAGCTAGAAATCTATACAGATATTGACGAATGTATTAATAATTTTCTAAAAAGACCCAATACCTCTATAATAAGCACTGCCCTAAAAAAACTAAACAGATGACAGCTAAGAGACTGAACAGTCCCTGGCTAACACCCAGCATTCTCAAATCGATAAATACAAAACACCAATATGAAAAACAGTACAGAATGGGTCACATAACCAGAGACAAACAAAACGTTACTCGTCAATCCTAACCAGCTGATAAGAAGGGCAAAAAAAATTGTATTATGAGAACAGATTATCCAACTTACGAGGTGATATAAAAAAGACCTGGAAAAACCCTATCAGAAATTCTGGGAACAAAAAAGATATCACGAAATAGCGAAATAAATTAGCAAATCAGATGAACCCCAACTCCCACCAACAGAAACAGCAAACAGACTCAATGATTTCTTCTCCACTATAGGACAAAACCTTGCAATAAAATCCCAAGCTCAGATACCCCACCAAATGACTACCTCACCGGCAAACTACCCGAACACACTGTTCCTAGCTCCGACTAACCCATACGAAGTCTCCCTTATTATCAACGCACTAAAAAACAAGGCAGGAGATTAAATACCTTACCACCCTTTATATACAAAAAAGTGTCACAAGTGCTATCACCAATCATTGCAACACTCTTTAACAAATCCATTGAATCCTCCACCTTCCCTGCAGTACTCAAAATAGCAAGGGTCACCCCGATCACAAAGGAGGAGACCAAACAGAGTTGAATAACTATAGGCCAATATCCAACTTACACCCTCTCCAAAAAATCTTCGAAAAATTAATTCATAAACGAATCTACTCCTACCTTATCTCCCAAAACATACTCAACCCCTGCCAATTTGGATTCAGGCCTATAAAAATACTAATGATGCTATTATACACATGCTAGAACATATATACACTGCAATAGAGAAAAAAGAAGTCCCACTGGGGATCTTCATTGACTTACGTAAAGCTTTTGATACAGTTGACCATGACTTGCTCCACGTAAAATTGTCACACTATGGTATAAGAGGGCACTCCCTCAACTACCTCAAGTCATACCTCAGCAACAGAAGCCAATATGTGTACGCAAATGGGACAAACTCTTCTGCACAACCAATTACAGTTGGTGTCCCACAGGGAAGTGTCCTTGGCCCTCTTCTCTTTCTCCTATACATAAATGACCTACCAAATGCTTCGCAATTACTCAAACCCACACTATTTGCAGATGACACTACATACGTCTTCTCCCACCCGAGCCAGTCACGCTAGCCAATACTGTAAATACCGAATTACAGAAAATATCTACCTGGATGAGGACTAACAAACTTACACTAAACATTGACAAAACTTACTTCATTCAGTTTGGTAACAGAGCTACAGATGTCCCTCTTAACATAATGATAAACGGATCACCTATCACAAAGCTAACAGAGGGAAAATTCTTAGGAATCCCCTTGAAAATAGACTCAAATTTCTACACATATACAACAAATTTCTAAAAAAAATTCCAAGACTGTAGGCATACTATCGAAGATACGGTACTATTTTTCCACAGTCAGCCCTCCTGGCCCTATATCACTCACTTATTTACCCCTATCTCACCTAGGGGAATTTGTGCATGGGGCTCAAAAAACAATTAACCATCTCAGACCACTAATTACCCAACAAAAGGCTGCGGTTAGAATGATAACAAATTCTCACTACAGGCAGCACACTCCACCAAATATTCAATACTTTAACCTACTCACCATACAAAACATCATACTTATTACTGCACCTTTTTTTTACATACATAGAACACTTAACTCTGATATTAACCTCCCCTCAAACATCTCCTGCCAACCTCAACAGAACACATGACCATAACACAAGGCAATCACTCTTTTGATGTTCCTCGTGTCCATCTCACACTATGGCAAAAACTCAATGCACATAAAAGGCCCTAAAATCTGGAATTCATTACCTGTAAATATAAAAGAAACACTACCTGTTTATAAATTCAAGTCTCTTTCTCAAAGATCACTTACTCACCCAAAACCAAATAAATACTGAATAACTCAACCTTATAAATTGTATATCTTAAAAAGTTTCTCACAATTATATCATATAAATGTTAAACCTAAAACCCAATCTAACTTTACTATTTTTTTAAATACACTACTAACAGAATTCTCCATACGACTGAATGTACAACAATGCATGCAACCATATGACCTGTCTTTGTAATACTCACTTTTGCTTTTAGTTATCTGTTTACATTAATGTTTTATCACTGATTTCATCATTGCTTAGTTAATCTTAAGTTAATTTTAAGCCAGCCCGTAATGCTATGCATAGTATAAGTGGCTTTGGCATGCTGCTCTTATCTGTATTTTTTTTTGTACCTCTGTATGTGTGCTCAAATTGTAATAAATAAATAAATAAATAAATAAATAAATAAATAAATAAACAAATAAATATGTTGTCACGTGACCAGTAGCTCACTGAGAGAACTACGTAAGAAAAACGTGTGTTCTTAGGTGGGACCACCTCGGGCTGCCCATACATATGCATCCCTTTTCGTTTTTCCATTTTTCTTAGTTAATTTTGTGTAAATATTGGTTAATATACATCAACCTAACCAAACCGAGGGTGATAAAATGTTTCACGGGTGTTGCAATGTCAACACTACGAGCACAAATTAACGAGAATTCTAAGAAAAGTGGACGCTGTTTGGAAAACAATTGCCTCAAAACGTAAAAGTTTTACGTAATCCGTAAATACGAAACTACGAAGAACAACATAAAACTACGCTAATAAAAACAATTATACATCAAAGAGAGAGGCTGTGTTATGAAAGCCGCGTCAGGAAGAATTTTCTTGTTTCGTATCTTAAACAAAATATGCACCTTCCCTATCATTAACAGCTATGAGCTTTATTCTGGTTAAATTTGTCTCTGATTTTACAGATTGCTGCTTTAACACAGTGATAGCTTTAGTTAACAAATTAAACCAAATACAAAAATATAAATCTTCGAATTACAAAACCTGACACTGGTGTTAGTTATATGTGTTAAATGTTAGTTACGTATATCAATATTAATATCAATGAGATCTAAAAAATATTTTCTTTCTGCACACTGTTCCTATAGCCAAAATTAACAAAAGCAATAGTCAACTTACTTTCAAGGTGCTGAGAGTTTGCCCAAGCCTGGAGTGAGGCACTGTATATCCCACGAATGCCACCGGCACACTGAGGTGTCTTGCATCATCCACACCAGCTTATATCCTGGCAATAAGATCCAGATTTCATTATTTAGAATTCAGCTGGCCAAGCATATCACTGTCAGTGTTTGTCCTTCACAGCAGCAAGAGATAAATTATCATTATTTTACAACATTACTCTTCTTACCAGCAGGTCTGACTCACCATACCACACCCACGCAGATACTCATTCATCCTATGTATAAAGCTACCCAAGCTTCTTGACCATATGATGCTACCTGTAAATTTTCTCGACTCATCTAAAACTCATGTACTTCTCTATATCCTTTGTAAATCTAAATTCGTCTAAGTAAATCGAAATTCATCTACAGCTACGAGTCCTGTCTTGGGTCGATAGTTTAACCACGATATTTTTTATCACATTTATTCTTTGCTTTGTAACTGTACACCTCAGTCATATTCTCCCTTATTCTACGTCTTTCCAAAGTACACATAGGAGTGGTTTTTTCATACATGGATCAACTTCGTCATCCCTCTCTGTATATTTTCAAGCGCAGTTATGTCCGTCCATTCTGTAATACAGAGACCAGATTGGAGCAGCGTAACCTAAACAAAACCTAACCAAAGATATATAAAGTTGTAGTATAATCTTAAAACTTCTGTTATTTGTTCTTCTTAATATGAAGACAATCCTATTAGCTTCGTTGCGAACACTTATATATTATTGTCTTGGCTATAAATTTCTGTATGACTTATTTAATTTATAAGTAACTTGGGTATTTTATTTTCCTGGGATTAAAACCTTGCATTTATCCGCATTGAAGTGCATCTGCCAGTTGTCCGACCACCATCGACTTATCAAGTCATCTTATACCTCATCTATGTCGTTTATGAATGTTGTGAACAACAATTCTAATACCGAATTCTCTGGCACACCCCATTCTTATTTGTCCACTTATGCAAACTTGTCTCTCTGTCAGCCATGACTCAACCAGGAGATAAGGTTTTCGTCCATACCATGTGCCGCTACTTTCTTCTTATCACCTGTGCGGGACTCTTATCAAGAAACTTAGGCGTCCATTTATGCAGTATCGTATTCTTTTATATTGGTCTACCGCCGTGAATACTTTAGTAAAAAAAATGGTAAATTCGCAAGGCAAGAACACCCCTTTTGTCAAACTACGTTGAGATTCATTGATCAAATTATATCTTTGAATGTGACTTTAAACTGTATCCGCGTTTATTAATTTCATCAGCTTTTCTGCAGTTGAGGTTAGGCTCATAGGTCTTCAGCTTCAAATAAGAGACCAGTCTCCTGCCTTATAAATGGACATCACAACTGCCATTTTCCACTTATCCGGCACAATACCCATATGTAGAGATCTCTTGAAGAGACTAGTGGTTTACTAAATTTTTCTTTATATTCTTTTAATCCCATGAAAAAGCTATCAAACTCAGGTGTAATAATTTCAATCTAGTTGTCGGGGACCATGTCACTGGTGACGTATATCTTGCATAATTCATTTTCGTCCTCACATGCAGTATTATTGATCTTTGGGATTTAATTTATATCTCTTTTTATATAAAAACGGATTCTACTTCAATCTCTTGCTACCCTCTACCCCCGTACTATCCCCTGCCCCGCTGTTTTCTGTAACCTACTGATCATCCCTCCTCCCTTCTGCCATCCAATACCCTCGCTTCCTTCCCTACCCTGCAGCGCTGTATAGCCCTTGTGGCTTAGCGCTTCTTTTTGATTATAATAATAATAATAATAATAATAATAATAATAATAATAATATATATAAAAACGAAGAGGAAGTATGCGCAGAAAATAGTGTTCATTTCTTTGTCACTAACAGTAAACTGACCTGAGTTACATTTTAAGTGGGCTTGTCTTTTCGCGAATCACATTTTTATATACCTGAAACTTTTTTATTTCCTCGTAACTTGAATTTCATTCTCTTTTGTTTATTTTCGTAGTCCTCTTTCAACTTCTCTCTTAAACTGAATATATTAACCGATAAAGTGACCTCTCCTTTCTTTTGATCCTCCTGTAAATGTCTCCTTCACCTAAGAGATGCTTTAATCTGTTGTTCATCCATTTAGGGTCATATTCTATTCAAGATTGGTGGACTGACCACATCGACTCAAGGTTGAGGGACTGATTACCTCATTCTCCTCCTGTTCTTCAAGATTCTCCTTTGTATGGACTGATGAAGCCACTGTGTGGCGAAACGTTTCCTTAATAAAGATACCCAAGAGTTGCATATGTGTCTAATTTATCAACATGTCGGTTCTCTGAACCATTCATCTACAAAGGGTCATATATATTTGATATAAGCTTTCTACAGATTGGGCGGCTTGTACAACACTTTGGAAAAAGTCATATTGACATTCTTCACCACCGTTTATCCGGCCCCATCTCATGATAATCCCTAGACAGTCCCATATAATTTGCAGCGCAAAAATTGGGGTCTTAGACTTTGTTCTCGTTATTAAGGTAATTCCGTGAGATATCGAAACTAAGTGATTTCTGATCGCTTTCTCAAAGCTCTTTATTAACCTAAAGATCATTTATTAGAGGTTCCTTCTTTGCCAAAACCATGTCAGGCAGGTTCCTTCCTTTAGTTGCTTCTGAAAAATTCTTTTAAAAGAGCAGTCCTGGACTTCTGGACTTCAGACTTCCTGTCAACTTCCTCGTTAGTTTGGCTAAAGCTTAACTTCCCATTAAATCTTAGCAATTTCATCCCATAGAATTTTGCTGTGATCGTATCTAGGTTTTTGGGGGGCTACAAACCCCGCCAAGATAAGCTTTTCATGATCTTCG
>NW_026470771.1:0-11542 GCF_026875155.1 Cherax quadricarinatus | reverse complement strand
AAGGCCAGACAATTGTGGTTATAAAAGTGGAAGGTTTTCGAAGGGGGGGACTTTTTTTTGCGCCCTGCTGCCCCAAATTTATTTGTCTATGTAACATTGATAAATAATTAATTATCTTTGTTATCTTTATGTTTGTCATAATTAGTTACATTCAGATAATGCAATAGTCACCGATGTTAGTAGACATTATTTTTTACGTCGCCCAGTTTGTTCCGTCCCTTTTCTCTTCGCCTACATTCACTCTTGCCTTCCCTTCATTTGGGCCACCTTTCTATGTTCTTGTAGCATCTCACTTTTCCCTGCCCCCCCCTGGAAGTTCCAGCTGTTCGAGTCTGTTTTTTTTACTCCCTTGCGCGAAACCCCAAAATGCCTATGGTAGCTTCCCGCTCTCTTTTTCTTGACCACTTACGCTCTCATTCTCATGCCATCGCGTGTACACAGATGGCTCTGTCTTCTGATGGCGTCGGATTTGCAGCAGTGTTTCAGGACAGTGCGTGCGAGGACATTTACTATCCTCGGCTAGCATTTTTACAGCTGAATTGTTTTGCCATTCTTACAGCACTTATCCGTATTGCATCTTGCCTGTGTATCATTTGTGGTTGTCTCAGACTCCCTTAGTGCTCTACAGGCTATACAAAAATTTGATACCCCTCAACCCATAGTCCTCCGTATCCAACTTTGGCTACGCCGTATCTCTACCAAGCATAAAGATATTGTTTTTTGTTGGGTCCCTGGTCAAGTTGGTGTACAGGGCAATGAACAGGCAGACACTGCTGCGGGGGTCAGCAGTACATGGCCTACCAGTTTCATATAGAGGTGTTCCCATTAGGGACTATTTTGCTGAAAATAGCTACCCACCTTCACACCCTTGGCAACAACGTTGGTCTAATCTACTCGGAAGCAAACTTCATTCTATTAAAACCGAGTATAGATTACTGGCTGTCCTCTTGTCATCAGTGTCGAGGTTGGGGGGACTACTCTCTCCCGTCTTCGCATTGGCCACACTCGTCTTACTCATGGGTATCTCTTGGAGAAAGGGACCCTGTCCCCCTCTGTGAGACGTGCCAGGTTCCAGTATCGGTTAGCCACATTCTGTTAGCTGCCCTCTCTATCAACGAGCACGCAGAATTTACCTCCAACGTCGTCTCCAACTTACTACTCTCTCTTTACCTTCCCTTCTTGCTGTGGACCCTCCTGTAAACCTGACTCTCTCATTGATTTCTTGACAACAACTGACTTACGTCACAAACTCTGATGACCGATACCTTTCGCACTCCCCTCAGCCCTTTCTACCTCAATCTCTTGCTACCCTCTACCATGCACTATCCACTGCTGCGCTTTTTCTCCGTAACCTACTAATTATCTCTCTCCCTTTTGCCACCTGATATCCCCACTTCCTTCCTGCCCTGTAGCGCGTATAGCCCTTGTGGTTTAGCGCTTCTTTTTTATAATAATAATAATAATAATATGCTGTCTCTGTTCACCTAGCAGTAAGTAGGTACCTGGGTGTTAATCGACTGGTCAGGGTCGCATCAAGGGAACAAAATTGAAGAACCCCCTATAAAAATAAAACAAGACGCACTAACTTTCTGGGTTATCCTAAATGCTAACCCCCGGGTTAAAAATCCGAACAGCTCTAATGTTATCTTACCACTACCAACCTGGAAAATTCACTCGGTTGTAAGTACTGTCTCACATCCAACTCACAAATTTGAAAGGAACGTTTAGACGAATTTTCTGTCCACCACTAAAACACTATCAATGAAAAAACCGAAACGATGTTTAATATTTCTTCTCAAAATTGTTGGTATGTTGTGAATTGTTGTAGCCACGCACGTACTGTGCCCTTCATTCTGTGGGTTGTGAGTGTTTACGGCGGTGACGAGCGTGGACCATGAGCTCACACAGGAAGACCAAGCTTGACAAGCACAGTCCAGCACACAGCACAGTAAACCCACCCTGGAGGCACTTACTGTTAGTTTGTTAGGTATGAGGCCTATCAACTGCATGTGGCTATTTAAAGCTACAGTTAACTAACAAACTAGCGTTAACTTACCCACAGACCATGTATATTATAAGGTTCGTTCACTGTGATGGTAGAGGGAGCCTTTAAACAAGACGTCACGTTTTTAAGTTCGTTACCAATCCACTCACTGTATAGGTTGTGCTCAACCAGGGCCTGGATCCTGCAACATACAAACACTTTCCATACACCAAAAACGCGCAATTAGAACCTTATGACGACGTTTCGGCCACTTCTGGGCTACTGTCAAGTCACAATGAGGCCACAGTATTCGACAATGGTCTGGGACGGAGCGAAACGTCGTCATAACTTCCCCTCTTTAAATGCGGGCGGTTGGTGAATTTTTCCAGTCAACGTATTGTGACATACTTTCTAGTTGTTTACCACAGCTTGAGCATCACTAGTGTTCCTATTTTCATGAAGGTAATGGAATAAAACCTAGCAGAGGAATATTGTATGCATGGCTAATTTTTTACTTTTCGTGTCATTCCACTAATAGGATTCCTACCGTAGCAAATTAAAAATCAGTTGTTCACTTTACGTAAAATCATAATCATGACCTCGCTAAAATTTATGAACATTTCCTCTTTGAGTGAAATATGTTTATTAATATGTTTTAAATATATTGTTTATAAATATCACAGTAACACATAAGCAAAACAAAAACAACTTTACACTAACCAGTAATTTATGGCCGGCATAACAGGCAATCCTCTATGAGCGATGATGCAGAAAATAAGTGGGAAGTATGCCTCTTTAGCCATGTAGAAGTCACATCTTCCTGAAGGGGAAAGCGGGAAAACTTAAATGCTAAAAGTTAATATTTTTCTCTCTACACTGTCACTCCGTGCTAAACACAGTAATGTTTGTAGATGAATGGTTCAGAGAACCGACATGTTGATAAATTAGACACATGTGCAACTCTTGGGTATCTTTATTGAGGAAACGTTTGGCCACACAGTGGCTTCATCAGTCCATACAAAGGAGAATCTTGAAGAACAGAGGAGAATGAGGTTCATCCTCAACTTGAGTCGATGTGGCAGTTCCCCAATCTTGAATAGAAATCGGCATGTGCTGAGAAAGGGGGCTTTAAACGTTGGCAGGAAGGTAGTCAGAAGTCATAGGTCGGAAAAATTTGTTAAATGTTGAAGTAGGTCGTGCCCAAGAATTGGGGAAAAGCGAAGAATTTCCAAGTTTTAAGATCCAAAAGAAGTTGAAAGTGCTGAGGTTTTGTTTTAGAAAATGATTAGGTGTCAGGGGAAGGGAAACGGACAGGGTTGATAAAATTAGACAATGTGAACTCTGGGAAATCTTTATTGAGGAAACGTTTCGCCACAGTTCTCTTATAATAAAAGGGGGGACTTGGGAAAAGGAGGGAAGGAAAAGCCCCCAAACCTTGAGTGATGGGGTCGTCTCAATTAAAAGGGAGAAGGCTTTACTGCTGAGGGGGCTTATTACGTTGGCAGGTGTGGTGAGATTCATAGGTCGTGTAACATTTGTTCAAGTTGGTAGTCGTGCCAACAATTTTGGCACGAAAAATTCCAAGTATAAGACCCCAGAGAATGCAGTGCTGACAGGTTTTAGATGAATTGTTTCAGAGAACGCTGTTGATAAATTAAGACACATGTGCAACTCTTGGTTCTTTATTGGGGAGATACAAAGACCAAGAGCAGTCTAGATTACTGTAACAAAACCATTCCTGCTTTTGGAGACTCGGTATATGCATAAACTTTTTTAAAACATGGGTTAATCACAGCAATCATTTCGGAACCTACGTCTGGTCATCTAACATCCATGCATACGGGAAATTTTGCATTGATACCCAGATATTCTCAACCCTTGGCGAAAAGGTGGGGGATTCCTCAATAGTATGACTATTCCAACACAATTTTCGATAAATTTGGTGACACCACCACCTTTTCTCCCATTCTTGAATATCAATGGATAAAAAAAAAAAATTCGCTTCTTTGGGAAATATGGAATATGCCAAAAAAAATGATCGGGGTAATTCCTACACCTTCTACTTACCAACCTCAAAGCAACTAGGCTTTTAAACGATTACCTAAAAGAACATAAACCTAACGTAACTTCTCCGATCCATCACTTCTTGGACTGGCAGCACCCCCATAGCTCTAAGCCCCTGGTCAAACACCTTTTTAATATGACCTTAATCTCAGGTGACTCCTTAACTGCTTGAAAGACTTCTACTTACTCACAAGTTCTGACGTCACTGCCCTATTCATAATGTAGTGGTAGACCAAGCTATGACGCCATACAACGTAAGACAGTGGATGACCTGGCCTTCCTGTCTCACGCCAAGATTTCGTCGATCTGATCGAACTGTCCCCACGCTACAACAGCCTCTCACTGTCATCCTAGCTAATCTCTTTACGGAAAATTTACAAGCTAACCGTATCCTGATCATCACACCTAATATCAGTCATCAGGATGAGGTACATACAGTAGATTAGGTGTCCTGTAGCTCGATCGCTAGGGCACTCAGCTCACACAGAGGTCCGATGATCGAACCCCCGGTAGGGCTGGAAAACATTAGACGTGTTTCCTTAAGACACCTGCTGTCCATGCTCACCATCAGAAAAAATGGGTACCTGGGTGTGGGTCGCACCCTGGGAAACAAAACTGACCTAATTTTGCCGAAAATGCTTTCTATACTGTAGTAGTATGTCATTGATGTCAGCTAGGCTTGTATGCCTGGAGATTATGGAAAAGGGTTTCGGGGGTCAACGCCCCCGCGGCCCGGTCTGAGACCAGGCCTTAGGGTTTGGATCGGGTCTGATCAACTAGGCTGTTACTACTGGCCGCACGCAAGCTGACGTACGAATCACAGCCCGGTTGGTCAGGCACTGATTTTAAGTGCCTGTCCAGTGCCTTCTTGAAGACAGCCGGGGGTATATTGGTAATCCCCCTTATGTTTGCTGGGAGGCGGAAATTTGAACGGTCTTGGGCCCCGGAACTTATTGTGTTGTCTCTCAGTGTACTCCTGGCGCCCCTGCTTTTCATCGGGGGAATGTTGCATCTCCTGCCGAGTCTTTTGCTTTCATGTGGAGTGATTTTCGTGTGCAGGTTTGGTACCCAAACCCTCCAGGACCTTCCAAGTGTATTATTATCATGTATCTCTCTCGCCTGCGTTCGAGAGAATACAGATCAAGGACCTTCAACCGTTCCCCGTAGTTTAGGTGCCTTATCGCACTTTGTGTGCCGTGAAAGTTCTTTGTTCCCCTCTCCAGGTCTGCAATGTTGTCAGCTTGAAGGGGGCGTTAGTGTACAGCAGTATTCCAACCTTTGGAGTACAAGGATTTGAAGAGAATTTGTCATGGGCTTGGCGTCCCTAGGTTTAAAGGTTCTCATCCTATTATTTTCCTAGCGGATGAGGTAGATACATTGTTGTGGTCTTTGAAGGCGAGATCGTCTGACATTTCACCCCCAGGTCCTTCACATTTTTTTTCCGCTTTTGTAGGTTAGAATTTGTGGTAATCCTGGCACATTTTTAATTTTTTTAATTTTTTTTCCCTTTATCGAGCATTAAAATTTTCCTCGTTAACTTCTATTGCTTTGAGTGCCCATTCGAAGTTTTGGTTGATTTCGCTTGGAGTCTCGTAGTGTTTTCGATAAAGGTCACTGCCATGGCGATCGGGTTGTTTGCTTGTTCGACCAAGTTTTTGGGTGAGAGGGGTAAGGAAGAAGGATGGGTAAGGTAGAAATATTGGAAAAGGGGGGGGGGGGTGAGGGTAGGATAAAAGGCAAGGGGCCCCAAACCACTTGGTGAAATTTAAAAAGTGTATTTTAAAAAAAATAAAAAGATATTTTTAGAGGTAAATATAACCCATCAGAGTCACATAGTTTAAAACAGTATAAAAGTACATGACTCTAAATTTTGGTAGTAATTATACAGTTGCAATTTTTTTTTTTTTTTTTTTTTTTTTTTTTTTTTTTTTTTTTTTTGCGATTGCACAAGGATATTTATGCGAAAAGGAAGGAAATTTTTTCTGGCCAGTTTATGAATTTGTGACAATGGTTTTTACAGGTGGTTCCAGCCATAGTAAATAGCATAATTTTTACATTGAAATTTATATAAGATGTCTCCCAAATTGGGGGCAAAGATTTTTCAGTATACATAGAAGGGTTTGGTGGTACCCAATTTCCATCAGGTAAGTTGCTCAATATCAGGGGGTCGATGGTAATCATTTTAGAATAAAACCCCGGACCCTCTGGGGAAGTCTTCTTTGGCCTGTGAGGGGGTTATTGATTATATAATCTGTGGTATTTCCATTTGTATGGGATGTTCTCTAGGGCACATTTTGGAGTTTTTAAAGCCAGAATAAGAAAATTGGGGGGGTCATAACAAACCCAATGGAACTAAACTGGTGAGTTGCTAATGGCATAATGTTCAAATTTGTGGCATATGGCCTACTCACATATATGGTGGCATATGATCTGTGTCTTGGATTATAATCAATCGATGCAGACTCTGTCTAGTTGATGATCTTCTATTGTCACTTCCAAGACTAAAAACTGTCAATCTTGATCACATTCCAAATAAAGGAGCTAAAACAGAAGGGGAAAAACTTATTCTCAAACCAGAAAACAGAGACAACTTTTTTAAACCACTTGGATCAATGGTATAAGAATTACGACCCATTGGACAAAAAAATTTTAAATGATGATTTAATTACCACTTTGAGGTGTTCTCACAGACAAGGGGCAGGAATGGGAAACAAAACCCCCCACTTAAATAACAAAAAAAAACCAAATGTAAATACTAAATGACCCACAGCTGGCAATTAACACATGCAGCTAGGAGGTTTTGGTAAAGCATCCGTAAATGTAAACCCCGGGACCTGCTCAAAACGTTCCAAGCTGCCTAACAATGAAAGGAAATAAAAGGAAGAACTTGGCAACGGAATGGGAACATTTTTTTAGTGGTTAAATAGGTCCCCCCCTTTGGTTTGGCTTGGAAAGGTTTAAATAAAATAACCCAAAAAAAAGACTGGAAATGTTGCTCATCCCTTCCTCTTGAAAAAGCAAATGACCTCATAAATGATGGTCCAAAACATCCGGGCATGAAAGCCTTCCATTCATATTAAAAAAAATTTGGAGTCTTCTGAAGAAATGTTGAAACTGATTAATTTTTGAAAAAATATTGTGAGAGTGATTGCCTCTTTAAAAGGTATGAATTAGATAATGCATTAACCAAAGGCGATCAACTGCTCCCGGGAGGTGTATAACCTATGATATTTAGAAAAACAAGGGGACGGTGATAACCCTTTTTTGGCATGTATAAAACTCAGTTTCATTGAGGGGTTCTTTTTACTTTCCCGGCCCTAGTTCATTGTGCTATCCCTAAGCCCCCAAAAGCGATACATTTTGGCCCATCTCCCTTAACTGTTGTTTGTAAAACTTTTGAAAAAATGATCTTTAACAGACTGTACCACAGAATGACATCAACTTTCCCCCTCCTCTATGGGGGGTTTATGAAAGGGTAAAAATGTGCGAACGTATTTTCCACTTTCTCACTGCACACACCTCTCTAGTTTTACCACTTTTCTTGATCTAAAATCTGCATTTGATATTGGAAAGAAAACCCTTATCTACAGAACTAGCCAAAAAAAATATTGGTGGTAGCTTTTTTCCCGCTGGTAAGGATACTGTCAAATAGAGTTCCCCTGTCCTTTTCCAAGGGTTCAGAAGTGATTCTAAAAAAATGTCTTTAGGTCACCGCAGGGAGGATTTAGTCCCTGAAATTTAATATTCTGTTTTTGCTCTCCCAATGCTTCCCGCCTCACCTAAACTATAGCTAAAGCTTGCTGATGATATCATGACCATACAAAGGGCATAAGAAAGGGGAAAACCTTCAATGAAGTTCAAGATTTGAATCGACAGGCCTCTAATTTTCCTCTAAAAAATAAGAATTAACAAGCAAAGACATCCCCCCCATCTATTTGCAGGGTGAAATCATTGCTACGTTTTAAACTTACAGATACTTGGTGTAGATGACCCCTTTAACAAATCATATACCCCCAAACTAAACAAAAAATGTAAAGCTAGGCTAAATGCCTCAAAACTGTTGTGGCTACAATCCCCAAAATATGGTGCAAAAGTGAGAAAAGTGAGAATGATGTACATAGCCCTTTTTAGGTCCCTTTAAATTTATTTTCTGCCCCATGTTGTATTCTAGAGAAAGTTCTCTCCCACCCTTGGAGTTAAAGCAAAATAAGCCTCAGGATTATTTTTGGCTTCCCAGATCTACAAAAAATTTTTAACAGGGAAGGAGCTTTGGTATTTTAGTTCGTGATAGGATTGTTGAAATTAACCTTCTCGGTATTAGAATGTTTAAAACGAAACCCGACACTGTCCCAGTGAAAAAACTTACCAAGTGTCTAGAGGTAAAAATACCACGATCTAAGGAAATTGTAAAACGTGCAAATTTCATTAAGTTTTTTAACCTCAGAACTGTAAGTAGGGAACAAGAGCATTTCACCCCTCCTGGAAAATGTGTTTATTTAATATCACTACCTCAAGTTCCTCCAAGAAGCTCATTGTAGTAAACCCTTCCTTAAATCTTTGTTAGAGCAACTGCTCAAGAAAAAATTTCTCACCTAGTGGGGTAAAAAAGTTATACAAAATTTTTTTACACGGGATCAAACAGGGTCCGGGAGGGCTTCCTCTTTTCCCCCTCCCTGTTTAGAACTTTTAATAAATTTTTTTGCAAAAATTAAAAAACCCCCAACTGAAACGAATTTTCAAAACCCAAGGCCAAAGCCCTTTCCGGCTTTAACCTTCATCATTACTGATTCAGGCCATGAAACTTTGGGAATAATGCCCCAAAATCTAGGGGGGAAAGCCCGGGTTAAAAATTTAAAAATTGGGAAAAGGAAAAATGTAAATTTTTTTGGCCCCTCCCTTGGATTCCCCCTTATATAAAATTTATAGTTTTCCCAAAAAATACAGAGGAAAATTTAAATATCTTTGGAAACTTGTCTGCATTAGGAATAATTTGGAGAGAAGTTAAATAAAAAAAATGATTGTTATAGGAATGCAGTTAGAAGCCTGAGTAGATCTATAACCCACTATGATAACATGAAGTAGATAAGGTTTTTTATGGAGCAATTTGCAATGTGAACAGACTGACTGATGTTGTTAGGGGCCAGGCTTAGGCTTGGTTACAAGTACTTCTGGCAGTTTGGGAGACACACAGATGATGATCAAACTAAATGTAAATTATGTGATCAGGCATATGGTCATTCTCTTGAACACTATGTGCTTAATTGTCCACTTATTGAGGAATACAGAGACAGACAGTATAATAACCTATGTGACATGTCAAGATATCTTATTAATGAAAATAAGATACCAGATATACTAAGCAAATTTCCTAAATTTGCTTGTAACAGTTAAGTGAACTATAGATATGTAGATATAAATCCATATGTATTCCTGTTAACCCTTTGGGGCCTAGTTCCTAGGCCTTTTGTGTATCCATATGCTCTCGCGCTACCGTCCACAGGATGGATATGGGGTGCACAATAAACTAGCCACTTCGGTGGCAAAATCTAATCTCTATCTGGCATGTATAGTTCTTGCATTGAATAGAGTTGTTTCTTTTTTAGTGTCGAGGCGTACATTTATGGCAGTAATATCTTGTTGTATGTGTAAATCTGCCATTTTAACTCTGTCTCTCCTCCTGGTATCGGTAATGAAGCGAAGAGCTCTATTCTGGACCCTTTGTAGCCGTAGCATGTTGGTCTTTGTTGTTAATGACATTGGGACACAAGGGTATTCGAGTATTGGTCTTATTATCATTTTATACAGATGTTTTTTGACATGTTGGGGGGCTTTGATTGAATGGGAAAGAGACTGCTAAGCCGGCTTTGGCTATGTTGATCTTTTTAGTTACATGAGATGTTGAGTGGAGCAGCCTGTCTATTTCATATCCCCCCAAAATTTGTTAGGGTTTTAATGGCTACAGGTGTACCTCTGATGGAGTACCCCTTTATCTTCAATTTTTGATGCAAAACATCCTATCGTGTTAACAAGGACCTTGTCAGGATTAGTTGTAATTCTCCATTTCTTTTCCAATTAGATGTTCGACAAGTTCAATATTCATTTTTTCTATGACTCTCTCATACTTGTATTTTCCTGTTACCGGGTTGATGAGACGAATGAATAACATCATCTGCAAACTGTGTCACAATTGTGTCTTTAAAAACTCTGGTTGAGGAAGGTCATTCACATAAATGTTGAACGAATTGGATTTAGACAAGAACCTTGGGGACACCAGCTGTCGGTATAAAGGCTCTGTCGACCTCCCATGAAAGGTGGGAATGATTTTTCTTTGAGTTAAGAAATTATATATTAATCTGAGAAAAGTCCAGTTATGGTTGGAAAGGTCAATGAGTTTGTATATAAGGCCATCATGCCATAAGCTATAAAAAGCTTTATGAACTTTCTCTGGTGGAATTAAGGCAAGATTGCCCTGATGTTTTAGACTTGCTACGTATCGAAAATAACATTTATTGCATGATTGGTACCTCTATGTGTTCTAAAGCCAAATTGTTTTTCAGTTAAAAGTGATGAAAATCCATATAGTGTTTCAATCTGTTGGAAATGACTTTCTCAAGAACTTTTCCAGTGACTTCAAGTAAAGATATAGGTCTATAGTTCCCAGGTTGGTGGATGTTTTTTATTGGGCTTACCAGAAGATCACCTAGCAGTCTTAAAAACACGGAAATGTCCTGAGGCCAAGATGGCATTAAAGATATTTACCAAAGACTGTTTACAATTTTAGGTAGGTATTTATTTGTTTCATTGTTATTCCAGAGAGACCAGGGGCTTATTTTTCATTCTTCCAATAACCTGACTTATCTCTAGTAATGTAAAAGGTCTAGTAAGCGGGGGGGTATCTTCAAGAGTTGAAGTATCGATGGAAGGTAGTGGTTGTAGATCATCCCAAATTTCATCTCTCCATTCATTTACCAACTGATAATGATTATTGTTAAATTGACGACTGTTATTGTGGGGAGAGAATTTTCTCCCATACATCACCCATCAAAAATTTGCCTGGGCCTGTGGATCTCAGTTTAATTTCAACTCTTCTCATCCTCATAGTGAAGGGTTTTAACTAGGGATTAGGAGCTTGTGCTTTCCCCTAAAAGTTTTCGGATCTTACTCCAAAAATTTTTTGGTTCCCGTTTTATGTTAGCTTGAAAAAACTAGAAAAATTTTCCTATGTCCCTTTGTGATGACTAATCTGTTAATTAATTCTTTCCTTAAAACGGTGCAGTGTAGCTGTGGTGGTTGTGCGTTTGAAAATGCCTTCGGGCATTTTTTGCTTGATAATTTCTAAATGTCTCTAATTTTCCCCATAGGTTTATATTGTTTGGGATACTTTTGGAGTAATTAAAAAAGTGCTTTGTAGCTTCAATTTTTTCGATTATGCAGGGACCTGATTGCATCTCAATTGCTTGGAAAGGGGATTTTCCCAAAGACACAATTTTCTCC
>NW_026470770.1:0-11333 GCF_026875155.1 Cherax quadricarinatus | reverse complement strand
TTAGTGTCCCCGAGCTCTCAGTATAGAAACCCAGTTACCAGTAACCACTGTGCCGTTGACTCACGCCCAAACCCGTCTCTGCCTGGTCACTGTTGAACTATATTCGCTGCCCGGGGCAGTATTAAAGACCCTTAATTTGGGGTTTATGTGGGCGGCCAGTCAGTAGTTGTACGAGAGAGAGCGAGAGACTAGGTTATGGCTGTGGGCGTATATTTTGTCTGTAATTATACGTATCCCAGTACGTGAGTATTTCTTTACCTAATCCACGTGTCGAACTCCCACATGATAGATTGGAGTATTCTGTTAGGTAATGTAATTAAAAAATAAATTTTTATTGGGCACGGTTAGAAATTTTGAGATAAAATTATTCAGTATTTTTTTATTTGTGGGGGAGAAGTGTTTTTTGGAAGAGGATTGAATTTATAAACAGACAGTGTTTCTTTTATTTTCACAGGTAATGATTCCAGATTTTGGGGCCTTTTTATGTGCATTGAGTTTTTGATAGCGTGAGTGGACTTGAGGAACATAAAAGAGTGATCTGTGCCTTGTGTTATGGTTGTGGCTCTGTTGGGTTTGGTAAGGAGACGTTTGAGGGGGGGGGTTTTTATATCAGAATTGGGTGTTCTATAAATGTGTAGGTGCAGTAATAAGTAGGGGTGTTTTGAAGGTGAGTAGGTTTAGAGTTTTGAATATTGGTGGAGGTGCTGCCTGTAGTGGGAATTGTTTTTCTGACTGCACCCTTTTTTTGGGGTAATTAATGGTCTGAGATGGTTTTTGTTGTTGAGCCCCATGCAAAAATTTCCCATAGGTGAGATAGGGGAAAAAAAGTGGCGTTAGGGCCAGGAGGGTGAGTGGAACATGTACTGTATCTTTGATAGTATGCCTATGCCTCGGTTTTGGAAATTTTTTTGGCCCTTATTTTATTCATTCTAGAGTATATTTCATGTTTCATGTTTTTAAAATATTGATTATGGCATTTTTTGTTTGTGATAGTAAAAGTTTTGGTTTGTTTGGTCAATTTCCAACAAAAATTTTGCCTTTCCCCTCCCTCTGCCCTTTCCAAAAACAAAAAAGAGTTTAAAAAAGGTGGTGTGTGTTAATGTTCTTTTAAAATTTTTTGGCTTTAAATTTTTTGGTTTCTTTTTGATGTAAATCTTTTTTTGCCCTTTCGGGGTTTCGAGAGGCCCTCCTTAATCTCTTTTCTCAAGGTCGAAAAAAAAAAAAAATTTTGGGAAAAAAAAAAAAAATTATTTTTTTCTTTTAAAAATGATAGACAATCTTTTCCCGATAAAATGACAAAAAAAGTATAAATTTTGTGGAAAAACTTACGGAGTTATGCTTCCAAAGTTACGGTTCGCGATGTTCAATATCGGCGATTTGCCCACTTTGACCCCTATTTTCAGCCAATTTCGTGATAGTCGAAAAAAAAAATCATATCTTTTTCGTTAGAGCTCCATTTTGTTATGGAAGAGTACAAAAAACCCACCCATTTACCAATTTAAGTATCAAAAAAGAGTCAAAAATTGGCAATTTTGCCAATTTCAAACAAATTTCAGAAATGCCAATTTCCAAATAGGCCGAATAAGCAAGAGACATTCCGGCACAAAAAATAACATTTTCTTTGTTCATTAGTCACGCCCCCCGGGCCCCTTTACTTTGTTTTGCTTTCCATTTTGAATTTTTATTCTCACAAAAAATAGAAGTTTTGTTTGCAAAACTACGCATTAGTGTGAAATGGGTAGAAATTTAAATTAAATAAATCAGTGCATTTGTGGAAGGATATTAGATCACCAGTTGATGTGTATGGACACTTAGATGATTTGTTTTCTTTGAAATTTTGGTAAAAAAGAACATTTCTGTACTTTTAGTCAATTTTAAATATTTTAATTGTGAAACCAATCCCCCCAAACATCTCAATTTTTGATATTTTCCATTTTATAAAAAGAGACCAGGAAAACTAAAATACAACCATAAATACCCTACGAAAATACACAGAAAAAATTTCTGTTTTAAACCAAAAAAAGGTCGTATTTTTTTTTTTTTTTTATGCATGTGGTGCAGGATTTTTTTATACTGTGCAACTGACCACTAGACCCCTTTTTTATGTAGGCCTCGCTTCTCTTACTAGATTTTAAGGACTGAAATTTGGCATTCTAGTCATCAATAACCTTGGTGCGTTTTAAACTGTACTAGCACGTTGGAAACCCTGAAAGGATTAAACTAGGGAAGTGGGAAGGGAAATGACCCCTGAAAATGGCTAGAGTCCTTATGGAGGGGAAAATTCCCCTTTCCAAAAAAATAACCTCTTTCCCCTTCCCCCCCTCCTGTCTTTCTTTTTTCAAAAACAGCCTTTAAAAAGGTAAAATGTCATGTTGAATTTAAGAGATAAGATGTAAAAAACTTCTTTAAGGTAAAAAAAGTTTTTTGATACTTTGGATATCTATATCAATTAACTGGATTTACATTTTTTTTAGGGAAAAAGGACTTGCAAATGTCAAATTTCATAATAGTCACACTTCTGGAAGGATTAATTACGAAAAAAAGGGGTCCCGCTGTACTTCCATAACATAAAAAAAGCAGTCATATCCCTTTTACCCACCTTTTTATTTCTCTTCAACAATCATAAAAATCAACATTTCCCCGCATATTCGAGCTTCAGGGAAAAAACACCAATACTAAAGGTGGTTATCCAAAGATGTAAACAATTAAGGCCCAAAATCAACTTGCCATTACCTTCCAAAAACTTTTGGAAACTCATACACAAAAAGTTTTACTCCTTCGTAACTACAAAACATTAAAACCCCGGCAGTTAGGTTGAGGAGAAACAAAAAAAATGGCACAATAAAAAAATATTTTAGACCTATATACACAGCCGGAAAAAAAAGATCCCGTTATGACTCTTTTAAAAATTTAAAAATTTTTAATACAGTTTGTGACAGCATCCCACTCCTCGAGTTTGTCATTCTGTATAAGAGGCCCTGCACTTGCATTTATCAAGTCCCACCTTATAACAGAAAGCAAAATGGGACGTCTCGTCAAGGAACAACCCCCTCAACAAGACCCGGACATGGTGTATACAGGGTGCATTCTTGGCCCCCCCCCTTTCCCTTTTTTACTCAACAATCTTAAGTGTATCTTAAAAAACAAATTTTTTTCATGCAATACGATTTATGTCATCTCCCACCCTAATTTTGCCTCACTCAACACTATTGTTAATGAAGAACTAGTAAAAATATCAACCAGGATGACTGCTAATAAACTTACACATAATACTGACAGAACCTTGTACATTATGTTTCGGAGCAGAACAGGTGATACCCAACTGAACATAATGAGGGCAAATTTCTGGGCCTGCACCTTGACAGCAACCTGAAATTCAACACCAATATCCAACGCATAACAAAAAAAATATCCAAAACAGTTGGGATCCTTTCAAAGATACATTAGTATGTACCACAATCAGCCCTACTCACACAAAACTATTTACTTATCTATCCCTACCTCACCTATGTTATATGTGCCTGGGGATCAAGAGTAGAAACCCACATAAAGTCAATAACAACCCAACAAACAGCTGCAGTAAGAATTATCACACAATCTAATGCTAGACAACACATACACCCCTCTTCAAAGGCCTAAACTCACTGTACAAAGCATTCACACCTACTACTGTGCAAACTACATTTACAGAATCATAAATTCTAATATTAACCCTGAACTAACACACTCCATCATCAGCTATGTGAGAAAAACCACCTGTTCTCTTTTTTGTATCATGAACACATCCAAAACAAAATAGACTTACTCTCAATATCTGTAATTCTCCCTATTTTACACTTACACTCACCCAAATGACTGTAAACATAAAATTCCTAATATAGTTACTGCCTAATTAATCTTAAGTTAGCCCTAAGTTTGCCTGAAATACTCAGACAATATACGAGCTTTAATAGAAACAGTGTATCATGCCAAGATAAAACCATTCCCATTACTAAATTTATTAACTGTAATGTCGTTATATGTTTTGTACTACCTCCCTATTATTAATCTAATTAATGTTAATCACTTCAGTTATCTAACTTTAACATCAATATGCAATAATGAATATTAAAATGTACTGCTCCACAACATGTGTCAATATATAATAAGAATTAGTATTAGTTTCCCCAAATGCCTAGGCATGCTAGTGGCCTTCTTCATAATTAATATTTTATAATATAAATGTATAAAGTCAAGGATTATCTGGATTAAAATAAGAGTCAAATGCGAAAAGTGGGTCATAATAGGCGTGTATACACCTGGAGAAGAGAGGAGTGTAGAGGAGAGAGATATTTTGGGAGATGTTAAGCGAATGTATAGGAGCTTTCAAACCAAGTGAGAGAGTAATTGTGGTAGGGGACCTACCACAATTGGTGTGGTAGGTAAGTTTGAGGTGCCAGGTGTAAATGATAATGGGAGCCCTTTGATTGAACTTTGTATAGAAAGGGGTTTAGTAATAGGTACAGTCCTCCCTCACAAATCCAGCAATCAGTTATTCGGTTCTTTCAGTTATTCGGCACTAATTTTGGCTAGCATAATTTCAAATTTCCAGGGTCGCCACACCAACCTGCTGATACTGTTTGGTGGCGCTACTTGCTGCATAAGTTATTCCAATTTCTTTGTCTCTGTTTATTGTTTTAACCTGCTTACTTTTAGCCCTAGCCATGGTTCCAGTGAATAAAAGAAATGCTTCTCATTATGTAAAGCACCTACACAGTACATTATCCATTAAAGATAAGGTGACTTTGAAGCCACTGTCAGTTGCCATGAGCTCAGTCTCATGAAGCAGGAGAATATGCTTATTATTACGCTAATATCAACACTACAGCTTATTTGCCTATCACAATTGATCTAATATGACACAAGAAACAATATAAATAACATAAAACATGTTAAATACTCCAGAATGAATAATATTTGGCATAACACCGAGCAGTTCGACAGAGTTATGAAGAGGATATGGTAAACAAATACCATTCTCCTATCCTTGTCTTGGTGGCTTATTTTAGAGAAAACAGAGTATAGCACAGGGCTAACTATGATATACACTGGTACTCCACCATAAACATGAAACAAAAAAGTTATTTTCTCTCTATAGATTATCACACACAGCAGCATATGTGTAGAGAACCTAGGATAACCCAAAAAAACTCAACGTGGCTTATTTCTAGTACCTGGCTTGGGTTAGCCATATATGATTTTTGGTAAATATTCGATTCCCAGCCAGGGTAGAAACATTAGGTGTGTTTCTTACACCTGTTGTCTATGTTTACCCATCTGTAAATGGGTACCTGGGTGTTAGTGACTAGTGTGGGTGTTATCCTGGGACACTGACCTAATTTTTTTAAAATACTCTGCTAAAAAGGGGGGCTTTCTAACAGTGTATGTCATGATGTCAGCTAGGCCTGTTACCTTGTACATGTAGTGTAAAAAATAAAATTATTATTATTATTATTATTTTTTTATTATTTTTTATTATTATTATTATTATTTTATTATTATTTTTTCTCAGTTGTTTGTTGGGTTTTATTTATTAAAACAGGGACAATTTTATGAGGGAAAGATATTCTTCACGTACACCAAAAAATGAAAGAAATCGCCCATAAATAGCGGAGTTCATTTCTCGCCATTGTGGCCCGCTTAGCGGATATTTTTGTATGGTTGTTTGGTTATATTCTCATTTTTTCGGTTTAAATTTTATAGAATGAAAGTATTTTTACAGAAATAGATATGATTTTGATTTCTTTTATGAAGAAAAGTACCTTTAAATTGGGTCACATTACGAAAAAGTTCTATTCTTTGCGAAGCAAAATCTGGCATAACCCCCCCGGAAATTTTTCAAAAAATTTTTTAATAAAATTCAAAATGGGTTTTAAAGTAAAAGGGGTAAAAAAAAATATAAGGTTTTGGGATAATGAACAGGAAAAAAAGTTTTTTTTAGTCCAGGAATATCTGCTTATTTATTTGGACACATTTTGGGAAAATTTGGGATTGTTGAAATTTTTGTGAAACGGCCAAATTGCCCAAATTTTGACCTTTATTGGGAGTTGAAAAAAAGTAAATGGGGGTTTTTTGTATCCCCGTTGACAGAAGAAAAAAATAAGTTTATCAGGTATACACAAATACAGTTTCAAGTTATCATCATAGCAGTGTTGTTGAGAACCTAGGTTTAAACCCCAAAAAATAAAAAAGACTTTTTCCAGTACCTGGTTGGGCTGCCTATATGATTTTTGGGAATATTTTTTTTTTTCGTTGTTTTTGGGGATCTCATTGAAAAACTTGGGCAATGTATGATGGAAAGATGCTTCTTAATGTACAACAAAATTAAAAAAGACAGACGATAAATAAAGGGGTTCACTTCTCAGCCATTAGCTGCCTCTTTGCAGTATGTTTTCGTATGGTTTATATGGTTGTATTCTCGTTTTTTTGGACTCATTTGATAGAATGGAAGATATATCACAAAAACAGACATGATTTTGATTGCTTTCATGATGAAAAGTACCTTGAAATTGAGCTCAAGGAAGAGGAAATGTTCAATTTTTGCCGATGTTCAATGAACGATGTAAGTCAAGTTGGCTAATTTTATTAAGTGTATTCTAACCTAACCACTCTGTAATCCGGCAAACTCAGTAATCCGGCACACTACAGGTCCCAATGATGCCGGATTTGTGAGGGAGGACTGTAATACATATTTAAAGAAAAAGAGGATAAGCATATAAGATATGATGTAGGGCATAATGACAATAGTTTGTTGGACTATGTATTGGTAGATAAAAGACTGTTGAGTAGACTTCAGGATGTACATGTTTATAAAGAGGCCACAGATATATCACATTACTTTTTAGTTGTAGCTACACTGAAAGTAAAAGGTAGATGAGATACAAGGAAAATAGGAGCAGCAAGTAAGAGAGAGGTGATAATTTATAAACGAAAAGAGGAGGCAGTTATGGTAAGATAAAAACAACTATTGGAGGATAGATGGGCTAGTGAGAGTATAGACAATGGGGTCGAAGATGTATGGGTGTTGCAACCCCTGAATGGGTTACAATGATTATTATGTATATATAATGTATATTACCTTTTCATATAATTTTATATTGCTTATATTTGCGATAATAGCTAAATCGTAAATGTATGACTTTATATTATTATTTGACTGTTATATTGTTATTTAGCTTATGTTGTTAGGATGTATATAAAATGTGCTCAGTTAGGCTTGATTGTCAAACTACTGTAATTATCGCTTGTCGCTCGTTATACTGCCGGCTTCTGAGCTGCAGTTGTCCACGTAGCTATCACGTGATCGAGGGGGGGGTGTCCTCACCTCTCGTGACATTGTCAGTCTGCTGGAGACTCGCTTGCTGGTTGGGGCAGATTGTCTGTCTCATTATTCTTGTTAGTTCTGTAAAACTTTGTTCACAGAACATTGTATAGATTTTGTGATTTTCGAGTTTTTAACTGGGGGTTTGTGTGTCACTAGAATTTCTGAACATCTCAGGCCCTTTAGCTATAGCTTTGACCAAATTTTTGTAGGGTTTTCTGTGTATTGTCCAGTGGGTTTTTTTTCCTATGCTGAACCCTAGATTCAGAATTATGGGAGTTTTGTGGAGGATCTGCTGATGGTCCCTCCCCCCCCTTAGTTTTGTTATATTTTTTTCCCAGTTCCTGATTCTGTTTTCGCGGTCGCTTGATATTGCATTGTTTGGGCTTGCTTTCTTTGTTTTTTTAAAACCCAGATGTTGGGTTTGCCAGTCGGTCAAGAATTAGTTATTTGAGGACTTTGTCATCACTTTTTTAAGTCTTTTTTCGATTTCTTGAGACATAGCTAACAAATTAAGAGACTTAAACGCTTTACACCCCTTACTTTTTACATATTTGTAATATCTTATTAAATTTTAAAATGTACCGAGGGGTATTTAAGGAATTAAAAAATGTGATATGTGCTTTCAGCACAATAATATTAAACTCGAGGGGTTGATTTTTTTTTGTTTGCTGTGTTTTAAATTTTACTTTAAATAATATCCTCTGACAATTTTATACTTAATAAATTTTTTAAAATTTTAAATTTTCTTAGTTAGTAGCCTACCATTTGGTAATCCTAAAGCACTATTGAACATGCTGAATTTTAATGGAAAATTGGCCCAAGGATACGGGACAAACTTGTTACAAAAAACCATTAACAGGCGGAGGCTAAAAAAGGGCGTCCTTTTTGTATTAAACGGAGATCTTTTTAAGTTTTTTAAAAATCGCGTTTTTTTTTAAAAAAAGGGGGGGGGCCTGTCCGGGAGGCTCTTAAACCCAAGGTTTTGGGGAAGAAATTGTCCAGTTTGCCCATACTATTTCTTTATGATAAAAACACTTTGAGTATTTTCCCAAAATTCTGAAGACTTTGAGTTTAGTTTGTACAACATACCGGGTTTGGGATGTATGTCCCTGACAAAGTTTTTGACCCAAAGGAGGGGAAATACTGTTTATGAGGCCCTTTGCTCTAAAAACAACCAACACTAAAATTCCCATCAGGTTATAGTTTTTCCCAAAAATCACTCTCTCGTAGTCAATTTTTTCTTTATTTTATGCCAAAGTGAAACGTTAATTTATACTCTGACATTGTCTGAGTTAAGTACATTAAAAATTCAGAGTGTTGGCAAATAGCCAAAAAAACTCGGGTTTTGACGTTTTAACAGGAATTTCACCCCTGAAACTGTCAAAGGGATTAATTTTTAAAAATATATTGTTTCCTGTATACCCGAGATGTTGATTATGTTCAGGGTTCAGGGAAAACCTAGTGTCACAATTAGGGGAAATATGATCTATTTGATGAAGAAAGAGCAATAGAGCAAAAAAGGGGAGCCTAGTGGCTGAGCCTATTTTAGCTTTAAATTCCGCTCACACCCTTTCCCGGGGCCCCACTGAACTAAAGCAACCAAATGTTGCTGGTTGGATGAAACAGCCTTTTTATAGTACCCTTTTATTTCTACACCTGTATTTACTTATCCTTTGACCCGATCTGCCCCTAGAGACGGCGGGGCCAAGGGGTCCGAACCCAAGGACCGTCCAGGGCCACTTAATTTCCCCACTCCTCCATTACCCCTGGTCCTATCTCTCAGGAAAAAGTTTGAGAGGTTTTGGGAAAGCCTCATTTGTTGCAGGGCTGCACAAATTGAGGCACAGAGGAAATTGAACGAAAAGATTTCCAAAGAGAAAAAGTTCGTCTGTTAAGACAACGGGCGATAGATCACAGGGGCAATTTAATGGGGCAGAAAGCTGAAACTATGGTTCCTAAGTTTTTTGAAAGTGGGCTTAGACACATATTTTTATGTGTTTGAGAAAACCCGGCTCGTGCTATGAACTGGGGCCCCGTAAGCACTGGGGGAACATTGGGTTTAAAACAGCGTTGACGGGAAGGCTCAAAAATTTCTCGGGAGCCTTACCATTTGCCAAGTACAATTGTTCCCACGCGTCAAAAAAAATATTCTAGAGAAGGGATAATTTGTTTCCCGTAAGGTTTTCAAAGAGCATTTCGTACGTTACAACGAAGACAAAAATCAAATTGTGTAGAGGGTTTTTTCGTGAGAAAAAAGTTGGCCCCTTGAGAGATGGGGCTTTGAGCTGCTTTAAAAGCACCCAAATAGACAGCTTGTTCGTTGTTACTACACGAAAAAGTTTAACATTGTTTGTCTTTCGGACGTACAAGAATATCTGATCGATCATATACCCCGGAAAATTCTGGAAACTGCAGCATTAGCCAACCCCAATTTCGAAAAATTTTCACAACCTTTAAGTAATAAAACACAAAGAAAAAAAGGTAAATAAAAAAATTTTCCTAGAAAAATTTGGAACCTAAATTTAAATTTCCCCCATTGCGGCCGGGTGTTTCCTGGTTTCTGGTTTAAATTTCGTTTCTTTTTCCCGGGAAAAACTCACAATCCTGAATCTGTCTCTGTGGCTAGACAGAAATCTGGTATCGAGAAGAAGAAAGTTAAATGTCCCTATTGTAACAAAAAAGGACATACTAGAGGGGGTATTGCTATAAGTTAGAAAGAGATCGAGAACAGTCGTGCGGGCTGGCGCCCCCACTCAAGTCGTACCCTCTTCCGAGCAAAAAAAGGCACCAAAACCTAGCAAATCCTCTGACCTACTGTTTTAGATAATGTTACTCAGGATAGATGACTAGCGTCAGAAAGTGTATCTGACGAAAAGATTCGTTCAGCAATGAGTCCTTACTTTTCGAGGTTAAAGTAGGATTTGACGAATCACATCTAATGAGATAATTTCTTTCAGAGACACTGGCAGTTATCTCACGTTATTAGAGAAGATGTACTGCCCATTAACTGACGATACCTATTGCAAGATAGATGTATTGTTAGACCCTATGGAGGGTGTTATAAAAGTGCCTCTGCACAAAGTTTATATTGAAACAAGCTATTATACTGGTTATATTTCAGTGGGTATTCCAGTGGTGTATTTCCCCTCAGGTCAGTGACTTGTTGATAGGGAACGATATCCTTCATGTGGTATATGTAAAGAAAACCCCTTGTGATTGATAATAACACTGATGATATTATGCCATTGGGAAACTTGTAGAGAGAAACCTATTTTATTTCCTCTCAGCGCAATTACTTTGAGCTATGTCAAAGATTCAACAACCATCCTTGTCTCCTGTTGAGTTAGGTGGATGACAATGATTTGGGGTTAATATGTTGTTTAGTGACGCTCTGCGCCCAGGATCATTAACACTGACTCCCCCGGTCATCAACCTAGTCAGGGCACAACTGACGTTAAATTTCTTACTCATGATGATTTTTAAACAAGGGTCAGTTTGTTGATCAGTCACTGGAAAGACTGAGAGAATAGCCCGTTTCTGAGAGTGAAGCAAAGGATCTCGATAATTGTTACTATTATATAATGGTGTATGATGGGAAAAATACATGTAAGTTTGTCAGCGATTTGTGTTTCCACACAGTCAAGCATTTTGTGTGTTACCAGTTACATTTTGTGAACAAGCCATTGATTTTGCTCACAATAGTCCCATAGGAGGACATTTGGGTGTCAAGAAGCACTCGGTAAACTGGCAAAACATTTTATTGGCCCAAAGATGAGGAAACATAGTGACATGTGCGCTTGCCCGTGTGTCAAGTGACAGGGAAGCAGCCACACCCTCCACCTGCCCTCTCTTTTCCCATCACCGTGCATGGTGAACCATTTCACGTCTTATTATTGTTGTGTTGGTCCTTTGCCTGAAACCAAACAGGGAAAAAATACTTTTTTATATTATGGAAGCTGCAACCCCCCCG
>NW_026470769.1:0-11848 GCF_026875155.1 Cherax quadricarinatus | reverse complement strand
TTTTAAAAAGAAATAACAACATACATGTATATTATTTTATTGCATTATATATATATTGCTGTGTTCAGGTGTGAAGCCTCTGGAGTTTTCCTTTCTGTGCAACAAGCAGTTCAGTCATAGGCGGACCCTTCGCAAGCACATGAGCAGTACTATTAACATGAGCATATGCTTCTCACCAATAATTTGAAAAAAGATCATGCATATGATCTCAAACAAAATTTTGCTTTTGTTTGTGAATATTGTGGAATCAAGTTGCCTACAAGACATATGCTGTCAAAGCATAGTCGTTTAGCACTTTGAGGTTGGTATTATCTGGAGTTGCCCTCATTGTGAATACAAGACAAAACGTAAATCATGCTTTGAAGAGACACATGGAGCTCCATTTAGAGAGTCGTAATTTCTGTGTGAGGTATGTGGCAGTTCTTTTCACACGCTTTGCTCCCCTTAAGGATCATCACAGCTTCGTACACTCAGATGAACGCAACTTCAAGTGCTCTCAGTGTAATAAAAGTTTTAAGAATAAATCTTCCTTAGCACGTCATTCTCGCACGCATTCTGATGACAGGCCATATCAGTGTCACTGCGGAGCAAGCTATAAGAGACTCTCTCATTTAAAACGACATATTTTCTCAGCACACAATGAAATCTTAAAATCAAGAGCAGTGAAAAAGTTCATGCGGACTGAGGAAACAAAAAACAATACAGAACAATCTTTTGACAGGCAGATCCAACCGCCCTACAGAATTTTCAGATGGTGAAGAATTTGAATTTGTATCTGTGTCTAATTCTTCTTTATCCCCAGTAATACAAACAGAAACTTCAGAAAAAAGTGCTTCTGACGTGCTTCTCCCAGCACAGGAAAGCATTTTTCCCTAATGGGTGAGGGGCTCTAATTCAGACAGGGGCACCTCATTGCAGTTGCAGATTCACAGATCATTTCAGCTCATACCTTCTACATTTCAGTTCCCTCAGGAAAATAACTTTTCAAGCAGTCTCTCTTTGTTTCTGCTAGTGGGGCTCCACACACTTCCATTATCAGCTGCAGTCCCTATGGTCCAGTGGCTCAAAAAACCAGGTAGTTGTAGAACCCTTTAGTCTGAACCAGAATTCAGACACAATGGTCATGGTTCCTGCTTCACAAGATGATCATACTCACATTGGTGAGACAGATACAATTAGAACAACTTTCAGAACACTGGAGACTGAGGCCCTCACTGATTCTAGCCATATTGAGAGAGACAAAAGAGGAGGTAAACAAGGAATAGTCTGCATGCATTAGAAAGTCACACAGACCTTCAGTAACCCCCAGCTGGGTACTTTTGATTACAGTGCTCCAGCATCTTCCCAGGCTCTCCTTCCCACACTCCCTCCACCACACTATATAACACATGCACACAATTCAAATGCTCAAATAAATCAAGATTTATTTCAGCCAAATTTAATAGTTTGATTTCATCCTTCCTGTAGATGGTGCTAGATAGTAGATGCTGTATTTGTAACTATTTCAATCCCCACTATTTTTTCTTAAAAACTGAAGAAATCTTTTATTTTATTATTAATTATGCATATGCCCAGTTGAGATTATTAACTGATAAATAATAAAGAAACTGTGTTGTAGTACAAATGATATTTAATTAAAGTTTTTTGTGTTGTACTTTATATTATAAAGGCCCAACGAATTTTTCCAATTTTTAAGATAATTATTGGACATTTTTATTATTTTTGTGAATTCCAAAAGAATAAATTTTGATATTTTTTACTCGTTCAAACAACATGCATATTTTGTTTCAGTGTATTAATGTGCATGTTATTTTTTTTACTGAAATATGTTCATATGTATGGTATTTCTTTGTTTCAATGTATTGATGTATAATTAGGAAATTTTTGTATGTGAATTCTCCAAAGAAATGTATGTTCTAAAAAAAGAAAGACTGTATAAAAGAAAGTATTTATTGCAGTAATTTCCTGACTGCAGAGCTTGTGATCACTGTAAACATCACTTGGTAGGAAAGTGGAGTGTGGGGCACTTTGAAATTGAAAGCCTAAACAATTGTTGAAGTTAAAATTATTCCTTATTTTCTTATTTAATTAAATATTGATTTTATCAAGTGATATAGTTTGCTAATTACAGTACTGATATTGCCATGAGTTGATATACCATAATGCTAAAGGTAAATTTTTGGTCAAATCCTTTACTCAGAATCTTTGTAATTTAACATGTACAGTATCAAAAAAGTTAACCCTTAAAAAATTCTCTCAAGTCAGTTGAAAAATGTATGGGTAACAGACAGAACATTGGTTAGTGATCTAATTTTTGCAGGCTTAATTAAAGTGAGGTGCAACCTGATTTATTTCAGGTGAGCATCTTGGGTCTTATGCACCAGTAAATATACATACATACATTTTTTTTAAACACCAGCCATCTCCCACTGAGGCAGAGCCCCAAAAAAAGAAGAAACTAAGGTTTTCCTTTTTTTTATATTTAGAAATTTATACAGGAGAAGGGGTTATGACATGCATGGCTTATGGAGGAAGGGTTCTTCTCCACTTCCCCATGGAAATAAAAACAAACACACACACACACACACACACACACACACACACACACACACACACACACACACACAACACACACTGAATACGCATGCTTGCTTCCAAACCCTGCCAAGGGTATGTGACTCAACCCCTGCAACCACATACAGGTGAGATTGTACACGCACGCACACACGCACACACAAACAAAACAATATACGTATGTCAGGCCCATATTGGAGTATGCAGCACCAGTAAGGAATCCACACCTGGTCAAGCTTGTCAAGAAAAAGAGAAAGTGCAAAGGTCTGCAACAAACCTAGTCCCAGAGCTAAGGGTTATGTCCTTTGAGGAGAGTTTAAGGGAAATTAACTTGATAACACTGAAGGACAGGAGGCATAGGGGGACACATGATAATGACATGAAATACTGAGAGGAATTGAAAAGGTGGACAAGGACAGATTGTTTCAGAGATGGGACAGCAATAAGGGGTCACAACTGGAAGCTGAAAACTCAGATGAGTCACAGGGATGCTATAAGTTATTTCTTCAGTCATAGAGTTGTCAGGAAGTGGAACAATCTGGAGAGTGATGTAATGGAGGCAGGATCCATACATAGTTTTAATAAGTAATATGATAAAGCTCTTGGAGCAGGGAGAGAGTGGACCTGGTAGTAATCAGCAAAGAGGCAGGGCCAAGGGCTGTGACTCAACCCTTGCAACCACAAATAGGTGTGTGTGTGCATACACACACATGCACACACATGTATGTATGTCATACGTGCTTCCTACCCCACCAAGGATGTTGTTTATTAACAAACTGTTTTGTCATAGTGAGAGAACAATATTGTACTTTATGGTCTACTAGTACAGGTATATTATAAATATACAGGTATATTTATAATATACCTGTTTAACAGACCAGACACCAGTAACAATGATACCACTACTGTAGTCATATTTGTAATATGTTTGGTTTAGTGAAGACCATACATAAAACCTAAATAAATGTATATAAAATGAGTAGTATAATATCTGACCCTTCCTGGGGGATGTAAAAAAGTGATCATCCTGGTGAGACACAATGCTTAATGGGTACACAAAAATTGGTAATGCTTTATTGTATATTATCCCAAACAGTAGTGAAAGTGATGTCATCATTTTTTTTTTTTAACACAGTCGTTTCTCACCAAGGCAAGTGACCCAAAAAAAAAGAAATGCTTTCATCATAATTCACTCCATCACTGTCTTGCCAGAGGTGTGCTTACTCTACAGTTAAAAAACTAAAACATATAAACATCCCTCCTCTTCAAGGGGGGCTCCTTGGCGTGGTGAAGAGGCTCTTGGTCTGAGGAATTAGACCTATCGGTCTTCTTCCTCAGACCGAACCTAATTACCCCCCAATCTCCCCTCCCCTATCCCATCCTCCCCATCCTTCCCTTTTTCCTTTCCTCCTCCTCCTCCCACCCCTCCTTTTGCCCTTTCCCTCTTTTGTCCTTTGGATTTTTCCCCACAGGGCCCCCTAGTTCCTAGGTAGGGGAAAGGATACGGGGTCCATCCCCTTCCGTTGAGGTTCTTAGCGGTGGCGTAGTTTGCCGTGGAATCTGGATCGCCTGGGGATGTCCCGATCCCTCTCCGGTATCCCGGAGTAGCTTTGGGTGTCTTTCGGGCGACGAGTGTATCTCTGGAAGCCACCTTTCGGATTCCGGGGGTGGTGGCCGAAGGAGGTATGCTTTGTGGCGGATATCCGGCCGCCCTCTCTTTTGTCCACCGAGGTAGCTCGGCAGATGTGAGGTTGCTATCCCGGATTGTTAGTTTACTAGCATGATGGGTAGGGTATGGCACGGGTTCCATGCTGCATCTGCGCTACTTGCGGTGCTGAGGTCCTCACTGCTAAGGATTAAATCTCTACACCAATATGCAGTAGACCGTTATATTACACGGTAGTTACATTCCTGAAAACACCATGTTAGGTAAATCAATGTTAGATAAACTGAAGAACTTATGAGAAAAATAGGGTTTCATTCCTGGGAGCCCCCAAAAAGCCAAACAACTTTTTTTTTTTTTTTAGACCTCCAAATCTTACAAAAATAAAAGTGAATATTATTGTCTACCTATCCTTCTCACTGACAGAGAGATCTAGGTGCAATAATAAAATTTCTTACTACCTCTTTTCTTAGGAAATCATAAATTGCAAGTATAAATCTAAGGCCTTTTAACAAAGTAAATCAAATTGGGATTGAAATTCAATATGCCCCATTTTGGGGGACCTTTAATGTTTTATAAAAGGGAATAAAGTCTGTTACAACAGAGAGTTTCCAAGAGTACATGGGTTGTAGACAACTACTACTGCATTGTGGGGGAGGGGGACCTGACATAAGGTGGGCATGTGACATACGCTGGGTACTCAGGTTAAACCCAAAAGACTGGTTTTCACAAGTGTTTACAATTCTCGCATTGTTACACCTAACCATATTAAATAATTTACAATGTCGTTAATTTAAATGATTCATTTGGGAACTTTATAATGCCCCAGATATTATATAGTAGCTATTAATAAGGATATTGGCTCAAAGTACGTGAACCCCTTACGTTCATGGCCAGACTTTTAGAAACACTTTCGGCAACTTTTTTCGGAAAAAAAACCCTCCCCGGTTCATGATTGGCCTCGTGTTCACGACCTCGGTACGCGTCAAACCGGCATCCCCCCCACACGTACACAAAATGCCACCTGCACCATTACATCAGGGGCCATTTTTATCAGGACCATTTTTCCCCCCGGGTTCATGATACATTTTTATAATCCATTGTTTTTTTTTGCTTTTTAACTGCTATATAAGTCCCATGGGACCCAAAGAAAGCTGAAATATGAAGGAATGCGTGTTTTAGGCTTTCCAGGGTATATGGCAAACCCATTTTAACCATCACTTTGATGTAGCAAAAGGAAAAAGGAAATCAAGGAAGCTGTTGTTGCAAAAGGGGTAATATGTGAAAAAAAGAGATTGCAAATACTCGAAGAAGTGTAGAGGTTATTGTTGATGTACTTACCCAAAAAAACATTTACAGGAGTAGGTTATGTAGTCGATAATTTGTTAAAAAAAATGCCTGCAACAATCTGATGTTTGTGATTTTAAGGCCAGCAAAAGGGGGTTTGGAGTTTAAAGAAGATAGTGGCAACACGGGGGAAAGGCAAAGTGAGGTCCCACTTCTACAAAAAGCAGCTGAAAAATTGTTAGGATTCAACGGGGACATACAGACGAACATTCAAACCCCAACAATGTTCGTTGTGACAAAAAAAGGCCCGTTTGGAAAAAATGCCCAAGAGGACCACAATGGCACTGCCAGGGCTTCGCCTATAAAAAACTAATCTATGTTCTGTAGTAATGTAGTGGGGATTACAAAGTAAAGCCTTTAGGTGTATCACTCTGAAAATCCAGTGTTCAAAAAAAGGTTCCACCAAAATAAACTGTGTGTGTTTTAAAGGGAAACAGTAAGGCAGGGTCCGAGAGACATTTTTCCTTGATTGGTTTTAATGAATGTTTGGCCCCAGTGGAAGAAATACCTCCTGGGAAAAAAAATTGGAACTCAATGCCCCCTTAATGGCAATGCTCCTGCCATCCTCCCGACTTGGAAAGCAAATGGTGCAGGAGTTTCGTTTCATCACAGTTTAATTTTGCCCCCTAATACCACTCCTCTCCCCCAGCCCATGGACCAGCAGGTCATTTCAGACTTCAAAAGCCTTTCACCAAAGCAGGTTTCAAAGTACTTTGAAGTGACCTCAGAACTGAATTGACCCTAGAGAGTTTGGAAAAGATCACTTCGTATCCTCCATTGCATAAAAACTTTAGGGTAAGGCTTGGGAGGGAGTGACTTGCAAGACTTTGAACTCTGCTTGGGAAAACTGTGGGCCACAATGTGTAAAAGAGAGAGATTTTGAAGAGTTTGGGGCTGACCCTAAGGAGCCTATGCCATTGTGGAAAGTATTGGTGGCTTTGGGGAATTCCATTGGGTTGGATGTGATTTCGAGGATGTGGAAGAGTTGGTGGAGGACCACAATGAAGAGCTAACCACTACAGAGCTGCAAGACCATCTGCAACAGCAACAGACCACAGCTCAGGGAAATTGCTTCAGATGAGGAGGAAGAGAGATGGGGGAAAGGTGCTTTCTTCAAAGATTTAGGACATTGTGCAAAGTAGATTGAAGTGCAAAATTTATTGATGAACTTCACCCTGGCAAAGCTGTGCAGGCCATGTTGGGAACATGTACAATGACACTGTTGTGTCCCATTTTAGGGAAATCTTAAAGAGATGCCAAAAACCCAGGCTCTCTGGACAGATATTTTGTGTGACAGGGTCCAGTGACTCTCAAGCTGGTCCCAGTGCCATTAAAAAACAAAGAAGGGAAGTAACCCTGGAAAAGGACTTGGTACCTGAAGTCTTTATGGAAGGGGATTCCCCTTCCCAACAATAGTACTGTATACCTTCTTCCTCCCCTCAAGGAAGGTTCCTTGATGCTGGTGAGGGGCTTTGATCTAGAGAACTGGATCTGTTTAAACCCGGAGTTTAAACCCGGAGAGAGGTTTCGGGGGTCAAAGCCCCCGCGGCCCGGTCTGTGACCAGGCCTCCTGGTGGATCAGCGCCTGATCAACCAGGCTGTTGCTGCTGGCTGCACGCAAACCAACGTACGAGCCACAGCCCGGCTGATCAGGAACTGACTTTAGGTCTTGTCCAGGCCAGCTTGAAGACTCAGGGGTTGTTGGTAACCCCCTTATGTGGCGGGGGAGGCAGTTGAACAGTTGGGGCCCGAACTTTTGTATGGTCTCAAAACGTGTAGGCACCCCTGTTTTTCATTGGGGGGGGATGGTGCATCGTCTCCCAAGTTTTTTGCTTTCGTAGGAGTGTTTTTGTTGCAAGTTCGGTCTAGTCCTCTAGGTTTTCCGGGGGTTATATAATCATGTATCTCTCCCCCCCTGCGTTCCAGGGAATACGGGTTTTAGAAACCTCAAGCGCCCCCAAAATTTGGGGTGTTTTATCCCCGTTATGCGCGCCGTAAAGGTTCTTGTACATTTTCGGGGTCGGCAATTTCACCGCTTAAAAGGTGCTGTTAGAGTGCAGCAAATTCCAGCCTAGTAGAACAAGTGACTAAAAGAGGTCACATGGGCTTGGCCTCCCTATTTTTTTTGAAGGGTTTCTCTTTTCCCATCCTGTCTTTTTTCTAGCGATGCGATTGATCAATGTTATGGCCTTAAAGGGTGAGTCCTCCGACAAAACACTCCCCAGGTCTTTGACGTTGGTGTTTCGCTCTTTTTGTGGCCAGAATTTTTTTTTGTACTTGATGAAGATTTAATTCCTCATTTTACGTATCTGATAATTGAAATTTCCTCGTTGAACTTCATTTGTTTTTGCACCCCACTGAAAGATTTGGTTGTGCCCGCCTGGAGTTGCGTGTCTGCAATGGAAGACACTGTCATGCAGATTGGGTGTCATCGCAAAAGGGAAAACACGGGGGGTTTTGTCTGCATACTTGTCTAGTCGGATATGAGGATGAGGAACAAGAGGGGAGCTAGTACTGTGCCTTGTGGAACAGAGCTTTTCACGAGCTGCCTCGGACTTTACTTGTTGACACTACTCTCTGTGTTTTAGTGGGGGAAATTATGATCCATCGCCCGATTTTTCCCTGTTATTCCTTTAGGCGCATTTTGTGCGCTTTTACCCATGGTCACACTTGTCGAAGGTTTTTGCAAAGTCTGTATATATTACATCTGCATTTTTTTTTTCTTTAGGCTTTTAGGCCTTGTCGTAGGATCCAGTAGTTGAGACAGGGGGAAGGACCGTTCAAAAAACCCATGTTGCCCTGGGTTGTGTAAGTGAGGGGTTTTTTAGATGGGGGGTGATCTTCCCTTTTGGCCCCTTTCAAAGTTTTTTTATGATATGGGATGTTAGTGCTTTTGGTCTGAGTTCTTTGCTGTTGTTTTTATCCCCCCCTTTGGGGAGTGGGGCTATGTCTGTTGTTTTTAGAAACTGAGGGAGACCCCCGTGTCCATGCTCCCTCCCATAGGATGGAAAAGGCTCGTGATGGGGGCTTCTTGCAGTTCGTGAACACAGAGTTCCATAGTCTGGCCCTGGGCAGAGTGCAGGGGGCATGTCTTTTACGCCTGTTCGAAGTCATTTGGGCGTCGGGTAACATGGATAGGCTTGTGTTAATCAAATTTTGTGGCCCTCATAAAAATTCTTTTGATCTTGGGATTTCCAGTTGGTTAGCGGTTTGCTAAAAACGAGTATTGGGACTTGAGTAGTCACTCTTTTCCTTGCTGTATTGGTGGGACTCATCTTGTTTAAGTAGGGGCCCAATATGGACGTTTTTTTCTCGATTTGTTTTGGTGGGAAAAGAAAAATACTTTGGTTTCTTTCGATTTTATTTTTTGCTTTTAGTTCTTCCCGCGATTCCGACCCCAAAAGGATCTTTTAGCTTAAGTTCGATGCTTGCATTTTTGACCAGTGTCTCCCTGCGATTTTAGATAATTGACCCTTTTAGCGCTCTGTTATTTTTTCCGTCCCTGTAAAGGGAGCGCCTGTCTCTTTCTATTTTACATTACTCCTCCTTTTTCTTAGAGGAATAAGCCTTTTGGAACATCGAGGCCCCCGAGTTAAAACGTTTTAGGGATAAGTTTGGGGCTGTGTTTCTTTTTAATCTTCCCGCTTTATCAGTTAGGACTTGTTTACTTGGGCCCACTTTTTTGTTTTTGTTTTTGAAGTTGAATTTGGTGAATGCCCCCCCGGACTTCTCATTTTTTGGTCTGGGGTCCACGCATACATGTCTGAACCTAAAATTTGTTGTATTGAGTTATTGTTTTTGATATGGGGACATTTCTTTCAATCACATTGTTTGTGAAGATGAGGTCTAGGATTTTTCCCGTCTAGTAGGGTCTATTTTTTGCTGGTTTAAATTGAATTTTGTGCGAGATTTAAAGCTGTGTGGTGGGGGGTTTTCTCAGAGCTGCCCCCTGGTGTTTTTCTGCAACAATATTATTTGCTATATTCCTTCATTTTAGGTGCCTTAAGTTGAAATCCCCTAGGAGCAAGATGTTGGGTGCTCCAGTTCCCTGAATTAAGCCTGAATACCTTCCATCCCTCCCCCAAGCACTTTATAATCCTATGGGTTTAGTGCTTCCCCCTTGATTATGATGATGATACCTTCTTCCTCTCCCCTCCTGTCTTCCATCCACCCAGAAGTCTTCAATAAAGGTAAGTGTAATGTTATTACTATTTTATATATGTATGTACTTGATTTCTCATTGTTTTCTGTATGTAAATCTTTATTTAATTTGAAAAAAAAAATTAATTTTTGGGTGTCTGGAACGGATTAATTGGATTTCCATTATATCTTATGGGGAAAATGCTTTCGCCATTCATGAATTTCGACTTTCAGCAGACTCTCTGGATAGATTAATCATGAAATTTGAGGGTCCACTGTAATGTGAAAGATGACCAGGAATAACAATATGTAATTGTTGTTCATTGTCATGATGTATTATGTTGTTTTTACTACTTAAGGCTACAAATGCAACAGAAATAATATTATTTCTTACCTTAATTTGTGGTTGCTGTGTTTGTCAATGATTGTGAAGAGAGTGGAGAGTTATGTGTGGCCTTACTGGGCTTTAGGTGGATGGTAGCAGTTCTGGTACTGAAGTTGATGGTTGCACTGTTGTGTTCATAAATTAAAGTAGTGGACCCTCGGTTTATCGGCCGTATCCATTCCAGAAGTCGGCCTAAAACCGAAATGGCTGAAAACCAAAATAATATTTCCCCTAAGAATTAATGTAATTACAATTTTAAACCATTCCAGACAAAAATATTTACCCCAAAATATAATTTTTTTAAAAATTAAATCAGTATTATATACCTTTTTGAAAACTAATGCTGGCTTCTGAATGCTTGCTACACTTCCCGCATGCCTGCTACCTTCCTGCATGCCAGCTACATTTCCTGCATGCCTACTACACTCCCAGCATGCCTGCTACACTCCCTGCATGCCTATTACACTCCATGCATCCCTGTTACACTCCTTGCATGCCTGTTACACTTCCTGCATCCCTGCTACATTCCTGCATGTCTGCTACACTTCCTGCATGCCTGCTAAATTTCCTGCATGCCTGCTACACTTCCTGCAAAACTGCAACTGCATGTCTGCTACACTCCCAGCATGCCTGCTACATTCCCTGCATCCCTTTTTCAATTTCAATTATGGCTTTTAGTTCTTCCCGCGATTCTTGACTCCTATAAGATTCCTTTAGCTTTAGTTCGATGTTTTAATATTTCTCTGACCAGTGTCTCCCTACACATTTCAGATATATTGACCTCTTTTAGCTGCTCTGTTATTCTTTTCCGTCGCCTGTAAAGGGAGTGCCTGTCTCTTTCTATTTTACATCTATTCCTCCCTTTTTCTTAAAGGAATAAGCCTTGAGCATACATCAAGTGCCACAGAGTTAATCTGTTCTAGGCATAAGTTGGGGTCTGTGTTGCTTAGTCTATCTTCCCCGCTTTATATCGTTTAGGACTTGGGTTTACTTGGTCCCACTTTATGTTCTTGTTATTTAAGTTGATTTGGTGAAGGCTCCCTCGTGTTTGATGAAATATGACAGGAAACCCATCCTATACTGATGCAGTATGGAAAAAAAATTCCATCCAATTTATGGTCCCTCCTTCAAGGAGGTCCTTGTGTTAGTGAGGGGCTCTTGATCCAAGGAATTGGATCAAGAGCCCCTCTAACCCAATTGCTCCCCCCAAGAAATATTTTGTATATGAAGTATGTAAGAGAGATCATCATGTGTAATGGAATATGAAATAAAAACCATCTTGTGTGATGTTTCAAACAGTGAAATCCACCTTATATAGTGGAGCATGACAGGAAAACCATCCTGTGTAATGGTGTTATGGAAAATTTTATAGGGGTTACCTGTATGTACCTCAACATTACATGCATACAAGTAATTCATTGGGGGACAACAACCATACTGTTTACCGTAGTCACCCCGTGTAGATATGTGAGAAAACTTAGCCACCCCTGTCACTGCAGGTGGCTCCTTCGACCTCACAATCTTACCCATATCTATCAGAGACCAGTATGAATTGGATAGCACCCCCAAGTATGGTGCTACTAATTAATTGTTGGGCTTATATATTATATTAATTTAACTGAATTAAGGGGGGTAGGTTACACATGGATATATCCATAAGGAAAAACACTTGTATATAATACCACCACTTACCAGATATTCTCTGGTGGTCACTTGATGTAGCTGGATCACCCACAACC
>NW_026470768.1:0-12295 GCF_026875155.1 Cherax quadricarinatus | reverse complement strand
CCCCTTAGACGGGACATCTCCACGCCTACCATCCCCGTGCTGCATTCAAAACCCCAAGCTTACCCCCTATAAGAGTTTTGGTACTACTATACTTTCAACATTCCCTTTTTTCCCTCCATAGATAACGTTTTTTGACCCCAAAATATACCCATTGCACCATCCCCTTTTTTCCCATAAATTCATGTTTAAAATCTCATCCTTAAAAATCCATCCCCCGCACTCAACTCCCAAGTACTAAAAACATTCACTTCTTCCATACTCCCCCTCCCAATTTGATATCCAATTTTTCTTTATCTAAATTATTTGATACCTCATCACCTTACTCTTTTCTATGTTCACTTTCAACTTTCTACCTTTACACCACTCCCAAACTCATCCACTAACCTTTGCAATTTTTCTTTAGAATCTCCCATAAGCACAGTATCATAAAGCAAAAAGTAACTGTGTCAATTCCCATTTTGTATTTGATTCCCCATAATTTTAATCCCACCCCTCTCCCGAACACCCTAGCATTTACTTCTTTTACAACCCCATCTATAAATATATAAAACAACAATGGTGACATTACACATCCCTCTCTAAGACCTACTTTTACCAGGAAATAGTTCTCCCTCTCTTCTACACCCTAACCTGAGCATCACTGTCCTCATAAAAACTCTTTACAGCATTTAAATAACTTACCACCTATTCCATATACTTGCAACATCTGCCACATTGCTCCCTATCCACTCTATCGTATGCCTTTTCTAAACCCATAAATGCAATAAAAATTCCCTCCCCTTATCTAAATACTGTTCACATATATGCTTCAATGTAAACACTTGATCTACACACCCCCTACCCACTCTAAAACCCTCCTTGTCATCCGCAATCCTATATTCTGTCTTACCTTAATTCTTTCAATTATAACCCTACCGTACACTTTTCCTGGTTTATCAGTAAACTTATTCCTCTATAATTTTTACAATCTATTTTGTCCCCTTCCTTTATATAAAGGGACTATACATGCTCCCCTGCCAATCCCTAGGTACCTTCCCCTCTTTCATACATTTATTAAAAAAAGTACCAACCACTCCAACACTATATCCCCCCGCTTTAACATTTTTTGTCATTTATCCCATCAGTTCCAGCTGCCCCACCCCCTTTCATTCTACGTAATGCCTCACGTACCTCCCCCACACTTACATTTTTGCTCTTTCTTCACTCCTAAAAGATGTTATACCTCCCTGACCAGTGCATGAAATTACCGTCTCCCTTTCTTCCTCAACATTTTTAAAAGTTCCTCAAAAATATTCTCGCCATCTACCTAATACATCCCTCTCCCCATCTACTAACTCCCCTACTCTGTTTTTAATGACAAATCCATACTTCCCAAGGCTTTCTTAACTTGTTTAACTCACTCCAAAATTTTTTTTTTTCATTAAAATTACTTGACAGGCCTCTCCCCCTCTTCATTTTGCTCTCCTTTTGCACTCTCCTCACCACTCTCTTCACCTTTTTTTTTACTCTCCATATACTCTGCTCTTCTTATAACACTTCTGCTTTGTAAAACCACTCATAAGCTAACTTTTTCTCTTTTATCCACCCTTTACTTCATCATTCCACCAATCACTCCTCTTTCCTCCTGCCCCACCCTCCTATAACCACAAACTTCTGCCCCACATTCTAATACTGCATTTTTAAAACTTTTCCCAAACCCTCTTCAACCCCCCCACTACTCATCTTTGCACTAGCCTACCTTTCCTGCCAAACAGTCGTTTATATCTCCCCGAACTTCCTCCTCCCTTAGTTTATACACTTTCACCTCCCTCTTACTTGTTGTTGCCACCTTCCTCTTTTCCCATCTACCTCTTACTCTAACTGTAGCTACAACTAATAATGATCCGATATTTTCATTTGCCCCTCTATAAACATGCACCTCCTGTCGCTACCCATCAACCTTTTATCCACCAATACAAATCTAACAAACTACTTTCATTACGTGCTACATCATACCTTGTATATTTATTTATCCTCTTTTTCAAAAAAATATGTATTACTTATTACCAAATCTCTTTCTACACATAGCTCAATTAAAGGCTCCCCCTTTACATTTACCCCTGGCACCCCAAATTTATCTACTTACTCCCTCCATAACATTTTTACCCACTTTAGCATTGAAATCCCCAACCACAAGTACTCTCACACTTGATTCAAACTCCCCATGCATTCACTCAACATTCCCAAAATCTTCTCTCTCCTCTACACTTCTTCTTCCAGGTGCATACATGCATACTATAACCCACTTTTTCACATCCAATCTTTATTTTACTCCACTTTAAACCTTGAATTAATAATTTATATTCCCTCTTTTCCTGCCATAGCTTATCCTTCAAAATTATTGCTACTCCTTCTTTAGCTCTAACTCTATTTGAAAACCCCCGGGCCTAATCCCATTTATTCGTTTCCATTGAAACTCTCCCACCCCTTCAGCTTCGTTTCACTTGAAGCCAGGACATCCAGCTTCTTCTCATTCTAACTCCACAATCATCTCTTTTTATCATCGCACAACATCCACGCACATTCAGACTTCCCACTTTGACAATTTTCTTCTTCTTATTCTTTTTAGTAATCTTTACGGGAAATAGGGGTTACTAGCCCATTGTTCCCGGCATTTTAGTTGACTTTTACAACACGCATGGTTTACGGAGGAAAGATTCTTATTCCACTTCCCGTGGATATAAAAGGAAAAGTAAAAAGGGACAAGAACTATTAAGATAAAATCAAAGAAAAACTCAGATGAGTGTGTATAAATAAACGTGTACATGTATGTGTAGTTTTTACATAATGACATATTATATTCATTCTATAGTATATATCGTGTTTCTATGTTATTTATATTGTCTTTTGTCATATTAGTTTAAAACTGTGATATATAAATAGCCGTTAGTTTGTATTGCGAAATTATTCATGAAGAGTTTTGCCCTATGTCCAGACAAACTCTCGTGCACCGCCGACACGCCCATACCACTACATGAATGACATATTTTATTCATTTTAGAGTATATATCATTTTTTCTATGTTATTCATATTGTTTGTTTGTCATACTAGATGAACTGTGATAGATAAATAAGCAGTATAGATGAAAATTAGCAAAATTATTCATAAAACTATTTTGCCCGGTGTCCAGACAAACTCTCGTCCACCGCCAACACCGCCCATACCACTACATGAATGACATATTTTATTCATTTTAGAGTATTATCAGGTTTCTATGTTATTTATATTGTTTTTATGTCATATTAGATATGAGACCTGATCGAAGTGTATAAGTGGAAGATAGGTATTAATAAAGGGGATATTAACAAGGTCTTGAGGTTATCTCTCCAAGAGAGAACCCGCAGTAATGGATTTTTAAATTAGATAAGTTTAGATTTAGAAAGGATATAGGAAAGTATTGGTTTGGAAATAGGGTAGTTGAGGGGAAAACAGTCTACTAGTTGGGTTATTGAGGCTAGGACTTTGGGTATTTCAAATTTAGGTTGGATAAGTACATGAGTGGGAGGGGTTGGATTTGAGTGGGACTTGCACATGGAGCTTATTTCTTGGGTAGCATTGAAAATTGGTTGGTCAAATGTTTGTTAGTGGGATGAATTGTAAAGGACCTGCCTAGTATGGGCCAACAGGCCTGCTGCAGTTTTCCCTCCTTTCTTATGTTTCTTATAAATAAGCCGTAAGTTGATATTAGCGAAATTATTAAAGTAAGAATTCCACTGGAAGGGAAATTAATTGCATTTCAATTAATTTAAATGAGGAAAATTGGGACTCTGCAAACGAGCAAATCCAGTTGCGAGCAAGGTCATGGAACAAATTTTAAAACTCGCAAGTAGAGGTTCCACTGTACTTAAATGACTAATGAAATAGATAAATAAACATTTAAAATCACATTTACATACCTTCATTGAAGCTCTTGTTGTGTATGGAAGAAAGGGAGGACTTATTATTGTTGGAAGAGGAATCCCCTTCAATAAAGACTTTAGGTACTAGGACCAGCTTGAGAAGTCACTGGGACCCCAGTCACACACACACACACACAACACACACACACACCACACACACACACACACACACACACCACACACAACACAAAAAAAAAAAAAAAAAAAAAAAAAAACTGTCCAAAGAGGTTGTTTCTGGCATCTCTTAGCATTTGTCTGAAATGGACATGTTTTTGTCAATGAACATGCTGCAGAGATGGCTTGTTTCAGCTTGCTCAGGGTTGATATTTTCAGAAAAAGCTTGCCCCTACTCCACACTGCACAAATCTCCTTAATCACTGAAGAAAGCACCTTCTTCCCTCGGGTCTTTTCCTCCTCTGAACCAAGTTCCTCAGCTGTGGTCTGTTACTGTTCCAGATGAAGGTCTTGCAGCTCTTCAGTGGTTAGCTCTTCCCGTGGTCCTCCAACAACTCTTCCACATCCTGGCCACTCACTCCAACCCCATGGACATCCCAAAAGACACAATAGATTTCATAAAAGGCGTAGGGTCGACAGGGTCAGCCTCAAACCCTTCAAATCCTTCTCTTGGGCACATTCTGGCCACAATTTTTCCAAGCAGAGTTCAAAGTCCTGGAAGTCACTCCCCGCCAAGCATTACCTACAAGGGTTATGTAGTTGTAGATACTTAAGTGATTCTCCAATCATATTGTAAATATTGAGGTGATTCTTCCCAAACAACAAACACAAAAAAAATGTATTATTGTGAAATGTTTGGATGAACGAGCAGGGAAAGGCTCACGTGAGAGAAGGGAAGCCAGACTGGCTCACAACGCATGCGTGGGATGCTGGGGTGTGGGTGCGGGGAGGTGGACAGGTCTGGTATGGCGGCAGAAACTCAAGGTACTGTTCAAAACTCAAGACAAAATTTAAAGGTTTAAAAAGTAACCAAAACTCAAAATGGCTGAAAGTCAAGGTTCTACTGTAATTGTGGTAGGGGACCTAAATGCTAAAGTAGGAGAAACATTTAGAAAGGGCATGGTAGGTAAGTTTGGGGTGCCAGGTGTAAATGATAATGGGGGCTCCTTGATTGAACTTTGAATAGAAAGGGGTTTGGTTACAGGTAATACATAATAACAAAAAGGCACAATACCGTGACTGGAACGATACACAAATAACCCACACATAGAAGAGAGGAGTTTAAGCTCCTCTCTTCCATGTGCGGGTTATTTGTGTATAGGTAATACATATTTTCAGAAAAAGAGGATAAAACATATACAAGATATGATGTAGGAGTAATGACATTAGTTTGTTGGACTACGCTTGATAGATAAAAGACTGTCGAGTAGACTTCGGAATGTACATGTTTAAAGAGGGGCCACAGATATATCAGATCCCTTTTTAGTTGTAGCTACAGTGAGAGTAAAAGGTAAAAGGGATACAAAGGAAAATAGAAGCAGGAAGTAAAATAGAGGTTTAAGGTTTTTTAAATTCAAGGGGGAGGCAGTTAGGGTTTAAAATGTAAACAACTATTGGAGGATAGATGGGCTAGCGAGAGTACAGGTAATGGGGTCGATGTATGGGGTAGGTTTAAGAACGTAGTGTTAGAGTGTTCAGCAGAAATTTGTGTTTACAGGAAAAATGGTGCGGGGGGGGAATAGAGCGATTGGTGAATGATGATGTTTAAAACAAATAGTAAGGGAGAAAAAGTTAGCGTATGAGAGGTTTTTACGAGGTAAAAATGATGCAAGGAGGGAGGAGTATATGGAGAGAAAAAAAGAGGTTAAAAAGAGTGGTGAAGCAAAGTAAATAGAGAGCAAATGAGAGTGAGTGAGATGTTATCAACAAATTTTGTTGAAAATAAGAAAAGTTCTGAAGTGAGATTAATAAGCTGATGAAGCCGAGGGAACAAATGGATTGATAGTTTAAAAACAGGATAGGAGCGTTATTAAATGGAGAGTTAGAGGTATTGGGAAGACGGAGGGAATATTTTGAGGAATTTTCGTGTTGATGAAGATAGGGAAACTGTTTATTTCATGTATAGGACAAAGGGGGAATAAAAATCTTGTAGGAGTGAGGGAAAAGCCAGTTGTGAGTGTGGGGAAAGTTCATGAGGCAGTGGGTAGAAGAAAGGGGTTAATGCAGCTGGGATTGATGGGATAAAGATAGAAATGCTAAAAGCAGGTGGGGATATAGTTTTGGAGTGGTTGGTGCTTTATTTAATAAATGTATGGAAGAGGGTAAGGTACCTAGGGACTGGCATAGAGCATGCATAGTTCCTTTGTATAAAGGCAAAGGGGACAAGAGAGAGTGCAAAAATTATAGGGGAATAAGTCCATTGAGTCCTGATAGTAGGATTGCTGGTCTTTTTTGTCTCATAAACATGAGGTAGTAGGTTGGTAGACAGCAACCACCCAGGGAGGGACTACCGTCCTGCCAAGTGAATGTAAAACAAAAGCCTGTAATTGTTTTACATGATGGTAGGATTGCTGGTGTCTTTTGTCTGTCTCAAATATGCAAGATTACGGGTACGTCTTGCTACTTCTACTTACACTTAGGTCACACTACACATACGTGTACAAGCATATACATATACACACCCCTCTGGGTTTTCTGCTATTTTCTTACTAGTTCTTGTTCTTATTTATTTCCTCTTATCTCCATGGGGAAGTGGAACAGAATTCTTCCTCCGTAAGCCATGCGTGTTGTAAGAGGTGACTAAAATGCCGGGAGCAAGGGGCTAGTAACCCCTTCTCCTGTATATATTACTAAATGTAAAAGGAGAAACTTTTGTTTTTTCTTTTGGGCCACCCCGCCTAGGTGGGATACAGCCGGTGTGTTGAAAGAAAGAAAGAAAACAAGCAAGATTTCAGGTATGTCTTGCTACCTCTATTTACACTTAGGTCACACTACACATGTACAAGCATATACACACCCCAATGGATTTTCTTCTATTTTCTTACTAATTCTTGTTCTTGTTTATTTCCTTCATGAGGAAGTGGAACAGAATTCTTCCTCCGTAATCCATGCATGTATACATTACTAAAGCTAAAAAGAGAAACTTTTGTTTTTCTTTTTGGGTTACCCTGCCTCGGAGGGATATGGCCGGTTTGTTGAAAGTAGTAGTGGTCCGCTGCATATACCTTGTAAAGTGTACATTAGAGTTATTTTTGAAAAAATTAAGAGTAAGACAGAGAGTAGAATACCAGATGAAGAAGGAGGCTTTAGGAAAGGTAGGGGGTGTGTGGTCCAGGTGTTTACAGTGAAATATATAGGTGAACAGTATTTAGTTAAGGTTAAAGAGGTTTTTGTGGAATTTATGGATATGGAAAAGGCATGTGACAGAATGGATAGGGGAACAATGTGGCAGATGTTGCAAATGTATGGAATAGGAGGTAGGTTACTAATATCAGTGAAGAGTTTTTACAAGGATAGTGAGGCTCAGGTTAGAGTATGTAGGAGAGAGGGAGACTATTTCCCAGTAAAAGTAGGCCTTAGAAAAGGAAGTGAGATGTCACCGTGGCTGTTCAATATATTTATAGATGGAGTTGTAAGAGAAATGAATGCTTGGGTGTTGGCAAGAGGTGTGGGGTTAAAAGATAAAGAATCTAACAGAAAGTGGGAGTTGTCACAGTTGCTCTTTGCTGATGACACTGTGCTTTTGGGAGATTCTGAAAAGAAGCTGCAGAAGTTGATGGATGAGTTTGGTAGGGTATGTAAAAGAAGAAAATATAAAGTGAATACAGTGGACCCTGGTATTCGATATTAATCCGTTCCTGAGAGCTCATCGAATACCGATAATATCGAAAACTGAATCAATTTTCCTCATAAGAAATAATGGAAATCAAATTAATCCGTGCAAGACACCCAAAAGTATGAAAAAAAAAATTTTACTACATGGAATATTAAGTTTAATGCAATAGAATATTAACAATAAAATAATTGACACTTACCTTTAATGAAGATCTGGTGATGATTAATGGGATGGGAGGAGGGGAGAGGTGTTAGTGTTTAGAAGGGGAATCCCCTTCCATTAGAACTTGAGGTAGCAAGTCCTTTTCCGGGGTTACTTCCCTTCTTCTTTTAATGCCACTAGGACCAGCTTCAGAGTCACTGGATTTCTGTCGCACAACGTATCTGTCCATAGTGGCCTGTACCTCCCGTTCCTTTATGACATCCCTAAAGTGTTTCACAACTTTGTTAGTGTATTAGTCACCAGCACGGCTTGCAATAGCTGTGTCAGGGTGATTGTCATCAAAAAAGGTTTGCACTTTAAGCCACATTGCACATATTTCCTTAATCTTTGAAGTAGGCAACTTCTTCAATTCCTCCGAAGCAGTTTCCTCAGGTCTGCCCTCTTGCTGTTCAAGATGATCTATCAGCTCATCAGTGGTTAGTTTTTCCTGTCCTCCTCCACAACTCTTCCACATCCTCCCACTAACCTCCAACCTCAAGGACTTCCCCAATGCCACAATGGATTCCTCAACTGGCATAGGATTCTCAGGGTTAGCCTCAAATCCTTCAAAATCCCTTTTGTCTACACATTCTGGCCACAGTTTTTTCCAAGCAGAGTTCAAGGTCCTCTTAGTCACTCCCTCCCAAGCCGTACCTATCAGGTTTATACAATTGAGGATATTGAAGTGATCCTTCCAAAACTCTTTTAGAGTCAGTTGAGTTTCTGTGGTCACTATAAACCACTTTTGAAACATAGCTTTTGTGTACAGTTTCTTGAAGTTGGAAATGACCTGCTGGTCCATGGGCTGCAGAAGAGGAGTGGTATTAGGAGGCAAAACTTGACCTTAATGAAGCTCATGTCCCCAGAAAGTCTCTTGACAAGTCTGTAGGATGACCAGGGGCATTGTCTAATACTAGGAGGCACTTAAGGTCTAATTTCTTTTCAGTTAGGTAATTTTTCACAGTGGGGGCAAATGCATGGTGTAACCAGACATAGAAAAAGTCCCTAGTGACCCATGCCTTACTGTTTGCCCTCCACAGCACACACAAATTAGCCTTGAGGACATTGTTTTTCCTGAACACTCTGGGAGTTTCAGAGTGATACACCAATAAAGGCTTCACTTTGCAATCACCACTAGCATTGGCACACATCAACAGAGTAAGCCTGTCTTTCATAGGCTTGTGTCCTAGGAGTGCCTTTTCCTCCTGAGTAATGTAGGTCCTGCTTGGCATTTTCTTCCAAACAGGCCTGTTTCGTCGCAATTAAACACTTGTTCAGGTTTCAGTCCTTCACTGTGTATGTAATCCTTGAATTCCTTCACATATTTTTCAGCTGCTTTTTGTTCCGAACTGACAGCCTCACCATGCCTAATCACACTATGTATGCCACTACGATTCTTAAATCTTTCAAACCAACCTTTGCTGGCCTTAAATTCACTCACATCACCACTATTTGCAGGCAATTTCTTTACCAAATCGTCATGCAACTGCCTAGCCTTTTCACAAATGATCCCTTGAGAGATGCTATCTCCTGCTATCTGTTTTTCATTTATCCACACCAATAACAATCTCTCAGCATTTTCTAACACTTGCGGTCGCTGTTTTGTAATCCCAGTTGCCCCTTTTGCCAAGAACGCTTCTTGATTGCCGTTTTTCCTGGTCACTGTAGTAGGTGGTTGATTGGGGTTTATTATACACCTAACCAGCTCCGACACACGCACTCCACTTTCGTACTTTGCAATTATCTCTTTCTTTATTTCATAAGTCATTAGCGACTTTTTTCTTGAAGGGTTGGCACTAGAAGCTTTCTTGGGGCCCATGGTGACTTATTTCGCAGAAACAAGCACCAAACACAGTGATAATATGGATAATATGGAATGTACCGAATGTATCCTTAGATGCGCACGCACTGGCTGGCTTGGAAACACTGGCACACAAGGGGCAGTTCAGGCCACACGTAGACACGTCTCGTACGAATCGTATCGAATACCGGGTTTTCAATCGAATACCGAGGAAAATTTTTTGCGATATAATGTATCAAATACCGGATTTATCGAATACCGGGGGTCCACTGTATAGGAAAGAGTAAGGCGATAAGGATAACAAAAAATTAAGTGATGAAAGATTGGATATCAGATTGGAGGGAGAGAGTATGAAGGAGGTGAACGTATTCAGATATTTAGGAGTCAATGTGTCAGCAGATGGGTCTATGAAAATTGTATTATGAAAATAGATTACATAATGTCAAAGGTGATATGAAAAAAACCTGGAAAACTCTATCTGAAATTCTTGGTACTAAAAAGTTATCCATAAACAAAAAATCTAACTAACAAAATCAGATGAACCCCTACACACACCAACTGAAACAGCAAACAGACTCAATGTTTTCTTCTCCACCATAGGAAAAAATCTAGCGAACAAAATACCAAGTGGCAAACACCGTCCATCAGACTACCTTATAGGTCCCTACCCAAATACGCTATTCTTAGCTCCAAACCAACCCAATAGAAGTTACGCTCATCATAAACACTCTTAAAAACAAGGCAGGAGACAAAACAACTTCCCTGCTTTTATGTACAAAAAAGCTTCTAAAAGTATTGTCACCAATTATTGCAAAGCTCAAACAAATCCATTGAATCATCTACCTTCCATAATCCTCAAAATAGCAAGGGTCACTCTGATCCACAAAGAGGTGCCCAAGCTGACTTGAATAATCTAGCCAATAAACTAATTACCACTGCTCTCTAAAATCTTTGAAAAATTATTTCGTAGATGGATCTATTCCTACCTTGTCTCACACAACATATTAAACCCTTGTCAATTTGGATTAAGGAAAAATAAACCACAAATTATGCTATTATACACATGCTAGAAACTAATGTATACCGCACTTGAAAAGAAGTCCCGCTGGGCATTTTCATTGATTTACGTAAAGCTTTCGATACAGTCGACCTGGACTGCTGTACGTACTCCAAACTAACGCACTATGGTATCAGAGACACTCCCTCAACTACCTAAAATCTACCTTTGTAAAAGAACTCAATATGTGTATGCAAATGGTGGCAAACTCTTCCACCCAACCAATCACAGTAGGAGTCCCACAAGGAAGTGTCCTTGGACCACTCCTTTTTCTCATCTAATCAATGATCTGCTGAATTTCATCACAGCTGATGCAGATGACACTACATATGTCTTTTCCCACCCAAACATAGTCAATGCCGAATTGCAGAAAATATCTGCCTGGATGATGACAAATAAGCTTACCCTGAATACTGATAAAACCTTTTCATACAGTTTGGAAAACAAAGCTGCAAATGATCAATTAACATAAGGATAAAAGGGATTCATCAGTCACAAGACTCACAGAGGGAAATTCCTAGGTATCCACCTTGACAGTAGCCTTAAGTTCCGGACACACATACAACAAATCACCAAGAATTCTCCAAGACTGTTGGCATACTATCAAAGATAAGGTATACGTTCCACAATCAGCTCTCCTGGCACTGTCCCTTCACTTCACATACCCTTTTCTTACATATGGCATTTGTGCATGGGGATCAACAACATCCAATCACCAAAAACCCCTAATAACCCAGCAAAAGGCAGCATAGGAATGATAACAAAATTTCCCCCTCCCACCAGGGATACTCCACCCAAATTTTTAAAGTCTGAATCTGCTCACCCTTAAGAACATCCATACTTATTCATGTGCCTACTACATACACGAATAATACATGCAAAAATATTACCCTCCACTCAAAACTTTCCTCCCAACCTAAACAGGACACATGACCACAACACAAGACACAAATCTCTTTTTGATATACCTCGTGTCCATATCACCTGTGTAAAAACTCTATGCACATAAAGGGCCCAAAATATGAAATTCTTACCAGAAGATTTAAAGTAACACGGTCTGAAAATCAATTTAAGACTTCTCAAAAGCCCCTAATCACCCCAAGACTAAATGCTAAATACTCAGTACAGTGGACCCCGCTACCGCTGGCATCACATAATGTTAAGTCCGGCCCTACCGATACATTTTATCGCTAAATTTTTGCCTCGCATACCGCTAAAAAAACCGCTCAACGCTATTTTGTCCCAGACGCGTCTAATGTGCGGCCTGGCCAGCCTCACATGTTCCGCTGGTGGGATTGTTTACAAGCCAGCCTCCACGGTACATCCAAGCATACAATCGGAACATTTGTATTATTACAGCGTTTTTTGGGGATTTTATCTGCAAATAAGTGACCATTGGCCCAAGAAAGCTTCTAGTGCCAACCTGTGGTAAAAGTGTTTAGAAATATTATCAAAAATGTGGACCTGGTCAAAATGCTTTCTTTGGGGTGCTGTGTGCTGCCCGCTG
>NW_026470767.1:0-25457 GCF_026875155.1 Cherax quadricarinatus | reverse complement strand
CCTTTGGGGCCTATCCCAACCCCCCCACACACCACACACACACACACACACACAACACACACACCACAACACACCAACCCCACAAGCAATAAGGCACCAAAAAGCTTTTTCCTACATTGAATGTTTTAAGGAGCAGTTTCAGGTGTGTTGTTCTATGTTCACTCACCATTGTGAACTCTATGATAAATGCGAATATAGCTGTTGTTCTTCTATGTGTTCTCTCATATTGCTCATATTTACACAGTTTCTTTTGTATGGACTTTTCTGTGTTCACTCACCTTAGTCAACATTAACTATTTTTTAAAAGAAAATATTTTGGGGCTAATTTTTCTCTCAATTTTTTAACAGTTAATGATCTTAGAGAGGATATGCTACCTTAATGATTTAAAGCACTAACAGTGCAGTACAGGATTAAGGAGTAAGGTGCACCACTAGTAAAATTAAATGGTGCACAGTGGGTAAAGGTGTAATGCGCACTAAATATGAAGTGGTAAAAAGTGTATTAAAGGTGTAAGTGTGAAGTGCATTTCACGTGAAATTTAAAGAAGAACATGCGAGAAGCATTTTTTGAGATATCCAGGAAAAACTTAAATACAATATGGTTAGGAAAAAATAAATGACTTGATGATCAAATGAAAATAAAAAGAGGAGGAAACCTCCATTTTTTTGAGTTTGATCTGCGAAAAATCGTCTCTTGGAGGGAATGTTTTTCCTGATGGAATATTTGAAGACGTAATTAAATGTTTTTAATGAAGCTGGTAGGTTAGTTGAGCCACATAGTGATAACTGTTACTTAGAATACAGTTCCTTATGCAATGTAAATAATTAGGACAGAGTCATTCATTAGGAAATTTAATTCATTCGGTAGTGCAATTTATGAAGGAAATGGAATTTCTTGCCCAATGTAAATTTATTTGGCAATGTGAGGAGACAGCAACATTGTGTGACACAACAAGGTGAAGGAGAGTCGACAACATTTGTAACACGACAACAAGATGTGGGAGCGACAGCCAAAAATGAGGGAGATACAAGGTGAAGGGGGATGACAACAATATGTGGGACACGACAACAAAGTCAGTCGACAACAGGTGTGGGGAGACGACAGCAAGGTTTTGTGGACGACACGGTGAGGGAGACGACAACATGAGGAGATGACAGAAAGGTGAGGGAGACGACAAAAATATAAGAGAGATGACAGCAAGGTGAGGGAGACGACAAGAATATGTGGGATACGACATCATAGTGAATCGACAACATACTGCGCGAAACGACAAAAAGAGTAAGGGAGACGACCACAGGTGAGGGAGACGACAACTAAGGTGAGGGAGATGACAAAAGTGTAGGGAGAGGAGGACAAGGTGAGGGAGAAGACAAAACGTGAGGAGAGCGACAACAAAGTGAAGTGGAGACGACAACAAGGTGAGGGGAGACGGTCGGAAAACAAGGTATGAGAAGCGAAACGGGTGATGACGAAAGGTAAGGGAGATTGACAAGGAAATGGGAGGAGGAACGACAAGACTGGAGGAAGACGACAACCAATGTGAGAGGAGACGACATGGCGAAGAGACGACAACAAGGTGATGTAGACAACGACAACGGTGGAGGAGGACGAAAACAAGGTGAGGGAGATGTCAACAAGGTGTGGGAGACGACAAACAAGGAAGGTAAATGACTGGAAAATATCCAAGAACATCAAGGTGTTCAGAACGTACTAACTTAGTGGATGTTGGAAGGGGAAGATGTAGAAGATAACTTGGGTCAGTGGTAGATTACTTGAAGCATTGATCTGTGGGAAGATAGAGATGAGGGTACAATTCTTTTTCAAGTCTCATTTTTGAAAAGTTTGTAAGGCTGACACCATTGTCTTCCCAAAAATAATCTGTTTCCACTTTTTATCGGGATTAATTTTGCTGCCACTGAGATGCATGCTTGAGTGCAATGGTATTAGCTACCACCATGATTAATTCATCACTAGATGATTTTTAAACTTTAACTTTCGATAAAATACTTCACGATAGAATGATACGAATATAATGCTCATGATCCAATGCGTTTCCAATTTCCGTATTAAAAAAGAAAGTTGAAGGATGCCTGAGCTCGATCTGATGATCTTTAAGATAGCAGTCGTCAACCTCAGTATCAGACTATGAAACTTTCTGGTAACGAAAATGTGAAAACCCATATTTACATTTATGTTATACTGTGGACTAGTAGATTACTCCATGGCACAGTAAAATTATGTCATACTGTAGCTAGTAGATTACTCTATGGCCACCAGTAAAACATTTATGTCATACTGTAGCTAGCGAGATTACTCCATGCACCAGGTAATCTTATGTCATACTGTAGCTAAGTAGATTACTCCATGGCACCAGTAAAATTATGTCCATACTTTGGTAGTAGATTACTCCATGGCACCAGTAAAACATTATGTCATACTGTAGCTAGTATGATTACCCTTGGCACAGTAAACATTATGTCATACTGTAGCTAGGACTTTACTCCATGGCACAGTATACATTTAGGTCATACATGTAGCTAGTAGATTACTCCATGGCACCAGTAAAAAAATATGTCTACTTGGCTAGTAGATTACTCCATGGCACCAGTAAACATTATGTCTATACTGTGGCTAGTAGATTACTCAATGGCCACCAGTAAAAATTATGTCAGTACTGTGGCTAGTATATTACTCCATGGCACCAGTAAACATTATGTAATACTGTAGCTAGTAGATTACTCCATGGACCAGTAAACATTATTTGTCATACTGTGGCTAGTAGATTACTCCATGGCACCAGTAAACATTATGTCATACTGTGGCTAGTAGATTACTCCATGGCACCAGTAAACATTTGTCAAACTGGGGCTAGTAGATTATTCCATGGCACCAGTAAAACATAATGTCCATACTGTAGCTATTAGATTACTCCATGGCACAGTAAACATTATGTATACTGTGGCTAGTAAGATTACTCCATGGCACCAGTAAACATTTGTTCTATACTGTAGCTAGTAGATTACTCCATGGCCACCTCAGTAATCATTTATGTCATATACTGTGGTAGTAGATTACTCCATGGCACAGTTAAACATTAAGTCTACTGTGGCTAGTAGATTACTCCATGGCACCAGTAACATTATGTCATCTGTGGCTAGTAGATTACTCCATGGCCCACCAGTAAACATTATGTCTTATGTAGCTATAGATTTACTCCATGGCACCAGTAAAACATTATGTTCATACTGTGGCTAGTAGATTACTCCATGGCACCAGTAAACATTTTGTCATTATGTGGCTAGTAGATTACTCCATGGACACTAGTAAACATTTTGTTCATACTGTGGCTAGTAGAATTACTCCATGGCACCAGTAAAACCTTTGTGTCATATGTAGCTAGTTAGATTACTCCATGGCACCATTAAAACATTATGTCATACTGTAGGAGCTAGGGAGATTACTCCATGGCCACCAGTAAAATAAAACATTATGTCATTACTGTTGGGCTAGTAGATTACTCAATGGCACCAGTAAAATTTTATGTCATACTGTGGCTAGTAGATTACTCCATGGCACCAGTAAACATTATGTCATACTGTGGCTAGTAGATTACTCCATGGCACCAGTAAACATTATGTCATACTGTAGCTAGTAGATTACTCCATGGCACCAGTAAACATTAAGAGATAATTATAAATGCTTTTGATAAACATCATTACGTTCCTCATATTACTCTTGAGTGTCAGTTTATCAACAATCTCTCGTTATTTGTTTCCTTTATTTTCAGTATTAACTTCGTTGTCATTAGCCTTAAATATTCCTTAAAATGTTCGCTCTTCTAGCATTCTTTTCGAATGTTTCTTGCAAAATACTCAGACACTTAGAAAAAAAAAACAATGTTGGTGATCAGTGCTTCATAGAGAAAAGAAAGAGGCCATGTACTAATGAGCTCGACCTTAAGATTTTGACGACACCATCAGTTAACATCACTGTCAGGCTACTAATCTTCCTTGTTAATGATTGTTTTAAAATATCATTTATATCATGTAAGTTAGTTGCCAGTAGATTCCTTTATGACATCAGAAAAACCTTCGACATACTACACAGTTGTTTTTTGTGAGTATCTTTGTAAGTGGGATGTACAATTAGTCTATGCCATCTCTGTTACGTGGTATATATTTTTCTTAAACATTTAGTTACTGTTTTCCCAAATTGTCCTTTTCATTAGAACTTCATCTCGTCATATTGTGTTAATATCTTTGTTTCAAATTTCTTCCGACCTTTTTCATCCAAGTTTTATCTTTTTGGTCAAAATTGGTCGTTGTTCGCCAGTCCCCGGTATAATGTAGTGACAAGAATCTCTAGGTCGGATGATTGTAATTCCACTCACTCAGGAAATTATCTTTGGACACCTTCCATTCACTTGATTAGTGCAAACATTTCTTACAAAGCATATGGAAAGCAAAATATAGGGAAAACGTTATTTGGGAATTATATGCAAATATATATTTTGTACAAGAAATAGGAAGTTATCCGACTCAAATTTCTGGACCTGATATTTTTCATTTCTTTATTCTCCTCATTTCAACTGTTTCAGAGTATTATTTTGTTACATCGGTGGTTTCACCCAATGTAAGATATTAAACGTCACTCATTTTATAGGTACCTTTTAGAAGTGCAATAATATTTATAGTGTAACTCTAGAAGTGTTAAATTTTATTTTATTGTTATCTCTAATCATCAAAAATTCCTTCCCTGAGGTCCAATTCTTCTGGTTGTGAAATCTCTCGCCTTCACTCATTCTTGAAGAACAATGCTTCAAAGTTAGTTGTCAATTGCTTCTTAGAATTTGCAACATTTCCAAAAAAATCTCATTAGGTTCAATCACTAAATATACATATCTCTCGTAATTCACCTTCTTAGATTTTTCTACCTTCACACATTAAACCAGTTTGAAATTCCACACTGACCACAGTTTCACCCTCGACCAGTTATATGGTTTTGGGATCGTGTCTATTCCAATGATATGTAAGGTCGTTGTGTTTTATACACTTTACCATTTCGATCTCACTCAATAAATTGTCTTTACAGTTGCAGTTTTTCTTTATACTTCTTTAATCTTCCTTACATGCTGCTTGTTAAGGTATCTTTGACAATATAGAGTCAAATCTAATTGTGTTCAATTTTTGATCTCTTCTCTGTGGAGAATTTAACTTAATCAAATTAATTTGTTGTGAAATTATATTACTACATATGTTCTCTATTTTCTTTTTTTTGTATTATTGTCTAAGAGTTTTGTTTTTTCTGTTTTCCATCGTAATTATTTTATCATATTTTCTTGATAGAAAACAGTATGTTCTCTGTCCACCTTTTTGCTTCATCTGTATTATCCTTATTCCGCGTGGTTATAGTCCAGACTTACTTGTAATGTTAACAACTACCTTCACCTCAAGTGACGATACAGTAATTCAGCTCAACTGCCTTTCCCACTCTGCTGTTAATTCCCTCACCACTGATGTCAACTCATTCACCCTGCCGTCAACTCCCTCGCACTGTCAACTCCCTCGCCCACTGCTGTGTCAACTCCATCGCATTGCTGTTCAAACTCCCTCACCCTGCTATCAATTCTCCCGCATGCTGTCAACTTCCTCAACCCTGCGTCTAACTCCCTGCACTGTTGTCAACTACCCTCACCCTCGCTATCAACTCCCTCAGCATGCTGTCAACTTCCTTACCCTGCTGTCAACTCCCCATATATCCCTTTTTTATCTCCTCCTTCGTTATCATGCTTAGTTATCCCCATGTGAGACATTTAGTCAATAAAATCTAAGTTTCCAAGTTGAGAGACATGTATTTTTTGTTAGATCCACTACTCAGAATCATGACGATCGTTCAAATCTTAAGTTTTATCGTGGAGACTTGTGCCATGCACAATACGCAACAAACTCGCCACATAGGAGAGAGAGAAGGCTCATAACGACCTTTCCGAATGACTTGGTTTATTTACAAGTTCACAGTAACACATAGAGAGTAAGGGCAGCGATGGGGACAGGGACGGGTCAAAAGAGAGGAGAAAAAAGAAGTATTGGTAGTGGTAATGCTACTTCTACTACTACTACTACTACTACTACTAGTAGTAGTGTAGTAGTAGTTGTAGTAGTAGTAGTAGTCAGAGCGTAGTGGACACTTGTCCTCAATCCGTTAGATCTACCATCAGGGTGTGAGCCTCCTCATATTAAATCTCTCGTGTATTGACTCATGAAATCGTAATGTACCGATTGCAAACCACCAGGACACGGGCCGTGGGCTAGAGCCTAGTTGATGCAATCTTATTGTGTGGCTCTAGCTGCGGTCAGTGGCTCTAAACGCGACGGTCTGGAGTTCCAATGTGACTCTTGATCGCGGGTTCTAACCCCGCCCGTGTGGTTATGGTTTTTATCGTGTACATATTACTTCCATTAATCCTTTTTTTTCATTTTAGGCATTGTAGAAGTGGCGGGCGAATCACAGTTTAATTTTTTTTTTATTTTTATTTTGAACCTGTTTCTTAGCTGTTTATAATTTTCCACATTTTTACATCATATTGTATTGTACGTATCCTTCGTACTTTGAACATTTACCTTGCAGTAACGCCTGACACTTTATGCCTTCAATTCATCCAAACAATTTCACAGTATAAGTTCACTTTTACCAAATTTACATGTTTAATTTGCATTTTCTCGTCACAGTCACGTCTGCAAATTTTATTCGTAGTTACTATACAAATTCACCTTTTGTTCATGTTAAAATTTATTTGCATTTCACCTTAAACATATGGCTTGAAAGATATGTAAATGTAACATTGAGTACACAATTAACTCGCCTCACTTAGAAAGTAATGAGAAAAGAAGACCGGAATTTACACAAGAGAGGCCTAGGGAAGCAGGGAGAGTTAATAATACTGAAAACCCCCCTGACGTCGTAGTAGTAGAAGTTGTAGTAGTGTTCGCTTGAAGGGGCTAGATAGAAGCCAGAGGTTAAAGCAGGAGCAGTGGTAGTAGTAATGTAGTTGTAATTGTAGTTGTAATGGCACGAAATAGTAGAGAAAAATACAGAACCAGACAGAGTTTAACAGGAAACAGCACCAGAGGAAAGACAGACGACAGAAAGGAGGAGGAAGAAAAGTAAGAGGAGGAATAGAATTTGATAGTTAGGGTTTAGTAGAATTGTAAGAAATAGTAGTAAGTAGTATAGTGGGTGGTCCAGTAGTAGTACTAATAGTTACTAGAATAGTGGTAGTAGATGGTAGTAGTAGTAGTAATAGGAGAAGTAGCAGTGATAGTTGTTTTGGTAGTAGTAGTTAGTGAAATTAAAAATTACTTGTGTTAGAGCAGTGTAGAAAACAGAATGCAGCACAAGTGCGCGGATAGTAGAGGTAAAAATAAGCAGGTAGGAGAAGTGTGTGACTGAAATCTAGAAAAAATAATTGTCGCAACTAAAGCAATTACTGACGAAACATAATAAATGTAGTAGTAATGGCATTTGCGCAGACAGAAAAGTAAATACCTTGAATCAGCATGTAATCGTTGTTTACTAACAAAACAAAACAAAGGACCAGCTTTCATACATCTCTGAGTCTTAGCCGAGAATCCACCTGGAAACAGTAAAACTGCCATCACATTAATTATACTACATAAAATGGCATGCCCAGTTTGGGCCAGCCTGGCCTACTGAGTGTTCCTCCTTTATTAGGTTCTTAAGTAACAGAGAAGGGACACTGAACATACCTTCTCAAACCCATTCATATATTCATTTTCCCAAACCTATTTTTTATGTACACACTACCATTGCTTTTGTAAACCTTTGTTTCTCTTGTACCAGCTGAATTTTCCACATGTTAACTACTGTATGCTACTGTGTACTCACCTCAACTGAGCCTATATATATACCCACTGTGTATGTATTGTTTGTAACGGCTTGACAAAGTCCTGCGAAAGCGAAACGCTGACCCAATAAAATATCACATTAGCTGTATTTTGTTCATTTTTACTTAAAACATATTGTCGGTAATTCTACCAAAGTATTAATTCTGTACTTGAGTACGTCAGAGCCCTTATGGTGCATGCAGCATAGTATGAAAACCACATTGAGTCTAAAACTTCAAAAAATTAGAGAAAGGGCGCAAAAGGTTTGCAACAAGACTAATCCCTGATGTGAATGGTCTGTTTATACGAGGAGAGGTTAAGGGAAATCGACCTGACGACACTGGAGGACAGGAGAGATAATGGGAGGTTATGACAACACACATTACTGAGAGGGAATCGAGAAGGTGGACAGAGATAGGATGTTCAGAGATGGGACACAGCAACATGTGGTCACAGTTGAAAGTTGAAGATTTAGGGTGACATCACAGGGTGGTAAGAAGTTTATCTTCGGTTATCGAGTCGTTAAGGAAGTGGAATAAATTGGAAAGTGAAGTAGTGGGCGGTGGCAGCGAAGAAACATACATAGGTTTTAAAAAGAGGTTATGATGAATATCACGGAGAGGGAGAAAAAGTTCTTAGGTAACGGCTCAGTGAATAGTATTATATAGCCGGGGTCAGGTATGAATTAACTCTGCAACACAATTAGGTGAGTACACACACAACACACCACACTCACATATTCACAGAAACACACACAAACAACCAGGCACATCTACTTCACTCCGCCTTCGTTGTGTAGAAACTCATTTTTTTTAGGTACGTGTTCACTGAGCTCTCACTGCCCATAGTTAACATTAAAATAAACAACGTTAATATAGTTGTGCCTTACACCACACTAAACATCAGGTGTAAAGAGGTTAACTGTGGTGTGCGGTGTGTTCACATTCACAGTAACATTACTTTTTATGAAAGTGTGATAAATTATTCAACTTAATATTTTACATATTTATGAGGATCAGCAAGTTATATTTAAAATACTAAATGTTTGCATAACAGGTGAGGTTGCAAGGTTCACTGCATGTTAGGTAATAAGGTGATTACAGGTTGATGAAATAATTGAAGTGCCATTACAAGTTAAATAATAAGGTGGTTATTAAATGTTGTTTTTTTTGTAGCTAATGGTTACAATAGCAATGAAAATGCTGATGAGGATATCTGTAATGTCTCTGAGTTGGATCTGGCGATCATGGAAGGTCGGACTTGTGGATCGATGGTAATGCAGTTGATAACTGAGCTACATTTGATGCATCATACAGAGCAATTAGACAACATAATGAAGTCCCATATAAAGTAGCCCTGATTGAGAAGACATCCCGATGAGGAAGCCGAAAGTAAAATAATGGCGATGATAGCAAGCTGAAGGAGATATGAGCGTGGTGAGGGAGACGACAAGGAAGGGGAGAGATGAAATGAGATAGAAGCGAAGATGACAAGATGATAGATAAGAGAGAAAGGTATGTAGATATTAAAAAGAAGATAAGAATAATGACTGCAAGTTATTGCATACGTTCTAACCTCTTCATAGAAATTTGCAATCAACAGTGAAATTCAAGTTGCAGTCCTAGATATTTTTATGACCATCAGTATCAGTTTTTACAAAATAATCCATAAGTACTCACAATGTATTATATGGTCTACATATGGACAAACTTTAATGATATGAAAATCATAATTGATTGACTATCTTCAGTAGTCACTATAAGATCCAATAGTTTTAATGTTAACTTAGGAATATATTAATAATACCTCAAGATCGTCAGAAACTCTGCACTTTGTGAAGTGGAAAAAGAAAAAAACTTCATGGTCCTTGGGATATGGATTCTTGAAACATATGACCAGTGGAGAGACTAGAGGGGAAAAGAGGGGAACAGACTCTTTTAAAAGCCATGACCTTGAACACGACTGTATAAACATCAACTAATGTTTTGTTAATATTAAAGACCAGCGAACCAACCTCACTGTCATACTACGAATATTCCTGAGTAATGAAAATGGTTTTTGACACCGGCGACCCAACCTCACGATCATAGCTACGAATAGTCCTGGGTAATGATATGGTTTGACACCAGCGCGACCAACCTCACCGTCTGCTACGAATATTCCTGGGTAATGAATGGTTTGACACCAGTGACCCAACACCTCACCTTCATGCTACAAATATTCTGCGGGTATAATGAAATGGTTTGACACCAGCGACCACATCGCCGTCATGCAACGAATATTCCTGGGTAATGAATGTTTTAACACCAGCGCTCAACCTCTACTTCATGCTTACGATATTCCTGGGTAATGAAATGGTGTTACACCAGCGACAACCTCACCATCATGCTACAAATATTCATTGGGTAGTCAAATATTTTAAGGTCCCAAATAAATTTCTGAGTCAAGGTTTAAGTGAACAAAACTCAAAGGACGTAAGTTTAAGAAAGAAAGTGAATTGCAAAAAACAACAGGTGAGAGTGAAAAGAAAATTACAGTGAAGACAAAGATAACTTGGATAGGTTTTTGATTGAATTGAAGGTAAATGAAAGTGGACTGAAGAATGATACGAAAAAAAAAAAATTTGAAATTTAAAAAAAACAAAAAAAACGATGGAAAAAGTTAAAAATTAAATAAAATTCAATGTTATAAAATAAAATTTAAAAATTAATTATAATTTTTAATAAAAAAAATTTTAAAAATTTTATTTAAAAAATTAATTTATTTTTAAAATGGAAAAAAACTGGTTTGAGGAAAAAGGAAACTGTGTCCCTTTTGAAACTATTTAATTTAAAAATTTTAAAATTTTTTTTGAAAGAAAAAAAAAACTTGGACGTATGGATATCCCATTTTTGGTGAGGGTGTTTGGGGGTGGTGGGGGTGTGGATTTTGGTGAGGGGATGGACTTTGGAGGGTGATGGAGGGGTTGGGGTTTGGGACTTTTGGTGAGGGGAGGGCGGGTTTGTGAGGGGATGGATGGTGGTGGGGTGTGGATTTTGGGGGGGGGAGGTTTGGGGGTGGGGGTGAGGGAAATGGGGTGTAAAAGGAGGGTGGAGGGTGGGGGGTAAAAGGGAAAATGGTGGTGAGGGGGATGGATTGGGGATGGTAAAAGGGTTGAGGGACTTTTTGGAGGGGATGGACTGGGGTGAGGGGGGGTTACGGGTGGTGGATGATGGACGGGTGGTGGGGGTGTTGGGCGGTGGGGGGGGGAAGGACTGTGGTGTTTTTTTTGGTGGATGGTGGAAAAGGGGGTGATTGGTTTGAGGGGATGGACCGTGGTAAAGGTGTGGTGTGGGGGTTTTTTTGGTGTGGTGGGGTTTGATGTGTGGTGAGGGGGGAAGGATGGGGGTGAGGGGGAAGGCTGGTGGTGAGGGTAAAGGAGGGTGGTGAGGGTGGGGACATGGTGAGGGAAGGAGGGGAGGGGGGTTTGGGGGGGTATGAGGTTTGGGGTGAGGTGATGGAGGGGTGATGTGTGGGATTTTTGCGTTGTGAGGGGTTTGCCTGGTGGGAGGGGAGGAAGGGGACTGGTTGTGAAAAGAGGTGTTGGATGAAATGGTTTTTGAAAATGTTGACGATGGGGGAAAGGTTGTGATGCTTTTTGTCTTGAAGGTGATGGAGGTTGGTAAAGTCGTTTGGACGGTTGGTTGTGGAAAAAGGAAAATTTGGTGGTGCGAGGGGAAAACGACTGAGTGTGGGTTTGGACTGGTGAATTTTGGGGGTGGGACTGGGGGTGAGGGGATGGACGTTGGTGGGGGTGTGTTTTACTTTTGGTAAGGTGAGGGATGGTGGTGGGGGTGTGGACTGGTGGTGAGGGGGGAAACTGGGGTGAGGGTGGGGGATTGTTGAGAGTGATGGGATGGTGGGGTGATGGACTGTGGTGAGGGTGATGGATGGTGGAGGGTGATGACTGGTGGTGAGGGTGAGGACTGGGGTGGGGGATGGATTTGTGGTGGGGGAGGGACGGGGTTGGAGTGATGGACTGGTGGGGGGGGAGGGACGGTTTGATGTGGTGGTGAGGGTGATGGACGGGGTGAGGGGAGGGAAATTGTGGAGGGTGAGGGGATGGGGTTTTGAGAGTGATGGACGGGTGGTGAGGGTAATGGACTGGGGGTGAGGTGATGGATGGGGTGAGGGTGATGGACTTGTGGGGGGGATGGAGGGTGGTGAGGGTGATGAACTGTGGTGAGGTGTGGATGTGGTGAGGGTGTTTGGTGGGGGTTTGGGGGATGGACTGGGGTGGGGTGATGGATGGGGGTGAGGTGATGAACTGGGGGTGAGGGGGGACGGGATGGTGGGTGGGGTGATGGAGGGGCCGGTTGGGGTGATGGCTTTTTGGTGAGGGTGAGGGCTGTGGTGGGGGAAAAAGGGTGGGGGTGAGGTGAGGGAAAGGGTGGGAAAGTGGGGGAAAACTGGGGGGGGTGATGGGGTTGATGGAGGTGGGGGTGGGGGGAGGAAAGGGTGGTGAGGTGTGGTGGTGTGAGGGGATGAAACTGGTGGTGTGGGAGGATGGTGGTGAGGTGAGGGGATTTGGTGGTGAGGTGATGCTGTGGTGAGTGTGATGGATGGTGGTAAAGGTGAGGGGCTGGTGGTGAGGGGATGGAGGGGTTTTAGTGGGAAATGGCTGGGTGGGTGTTTGGGGGGGTGATGGATGGTGGGGGTGAGGGGTGGTGATGATGGTGGGGGTTTACTGTTGGTGATGTGATGGATGGTGGTAAAGGGTGGACGGGGGGGACGGGGGAGTGGTGAGTGTGAGGGAAGGGTTTGTGAGGGGATGGATGTGGTGAGGGGGAGGGGACTGGGTGGGGTGAGGTGGGGGGAAGGGTTAGGGGGGAGAGTGATGGACTGGTGGTAGGGTGAGGATGTGGTGGGGTTTGATAAAACTGTGGTGAGGGTGATGATGGGTGTGGGATGGACTGGTGGTGAGGGTGAGGGACTGTTGGGGTGATGGATGGTTGGGGTTGATACTGTGTGGTAAGAGTGATGGACTGCTGGTGAGGGTAATGGACTGGTGGATGGAGTGATGGACTGGGGGTGAGGGTGAGGAAAGTTGTGGTTGAGAGTGTTGGATGATGAATGGGGGTTTAAGGTGGTGGAATGTGGTGGGGTGGAAATGGAATGATGGTGAGGGTGATGGACTGTGGAGTGGGTGATGGACTGGTGTTGAAAGGTGATGGACTGGTGGGAGGGTGATGACTGGTGGTGAGGGTGATGGACTTTGGTGGGTGATGGACTGGTTGTGAGGGTGATGGGCTTTGTGGGAGGTATGGACCTTGGTAGGGTGAGTTGTGGATGATGGACTTGTGGTGATGGGTGATAAAACGGGTTTGGTGAGGTGAAGGACCGATGGTGAGGTTGATTGGCTGGGGGTTTGAGGTGTGAGGACTGGGGTGATTGTGATGACTGGTGGTGAGGGTGATGAAATGGTGGTAAAGGGTAAATGGACTGGGGGTGAGTGTGAGGGACTGTGGTGAGGTGTTTTGCCTGGTGGTTGAGGGTTTTGATGGACTGATAGTGAGAGAAATGGACTTTGGTGTGGGGAGGTGTGATGGAACATGGTGAAAGTTTTTGGGAATGTGATGGATGGTGTTAAAGGGTTTATAAGGTGGTGAGTGTGATGGACTGATGGGGGATGGTGGTGATGTGAGGAGATTATGGTGGTAGGTGATGGAAGTATGGAATGATTTGGTGAGGGTGAAGATGTGGATTGATGATGGTGGTGATGGTATGGTGATGTGAGGGTGAAGACTGGTGGTGAGTGATGGACTGGGGTGAGGACTGATGGACTGTTGGTGAGGTGTTTAAACTTGTTGGTTAAGGTATGGACTTGTGGTGAGGGTGAGGGACTGGTGGTGAGGGGATGGATTGGTGGTGAGTGTGATGACTGGAGGTGAGGGTGATGGATTGGGTGAGGGTATGGACTGTGGTGAGAGTGAGGGAAACTGTGGTGGGTGTTGGACTGGTGGAGGGTGATGGACGGGTTGTGAGTGATGGACTGGTGGTGAGGGTGATGGACTGGGGGTTTGAGGGTGATGGACTGGTGGTGAGGGTGAGGACTGGGGTGAGGGTGATGGACTGGTGGAGAGGGTGAGGGATTGTGGGATGGTGTTTGGACTGGTGGTGAGGGGATGAATTTGCTGGTGAGTGTGTGGATGTGGTGAGGGTGTTTGGCTGGGGGGTGAGGGGTGGACTGGTGGTGAAGTGAGGGGACTGGTGGTGAGGGTGATGGAATTGGTGGTGTGGGGGGATGGATTTGGGTGTGATGTGGGTGGGGATGGGGTTGAGTGGTTGGGTGAGGACGGGTTGGTGAAGAAGGTGTGGCTGTGTGTGAGGGGTGATGGGGATGATGGGGGTAAGGGTAATGGACTGGTGGTGAGGGATGGACTGGTGGTGAGTGTGAGGATGGTGGTGAGGTGATGGATGTGGTGAGGGTGAGGGAAACTGGTGTGAGGGTGATGACGGGTTTGGTGAGGGTGAATGGACTGGTGGGGAAGTGATGGATTTGGTGGTGAGGGTGATGGACTGGTGGTGAGGTGTGACTGGGGGGAGATGAATTTGGTGGGGTAAAGGACTGGGGTTTGGGAGGGGAATGGTTGCTGGTGTTGGGATTGGTGAGGGTGAGGGACTGCTTTTTGAGGGTATGGACTGGTGTTTGAGGAGTGATGACTGGTGTGAGTGTAAAGGACTGGTGGTGAGAGTGATGGACTGTGGTTGAGGGTAATGGACTGGTGGTGAGGTGATGGACTGGTGGTGAGGGGATGGACGGGTGGTGAGCTTGAGGGACTATGGTGAGGGTGGGGACTGGTGGTGAGGGAGATCTGGTGGTGAGGGTGATGGACTGGGGTGAGGGTGAGGAAGGTGGTGGGGTGTGATGGACTGGTGGTGAGAGTGATGGACTGGTGGGTGGACTGGAGATGATGGACTGGTGGTGAGGGTGATGGACTAGTGTGGGGGATGGAGTGGTTTGTGAGGGTGTGAACTGGGGTGAAGGTGGTGGACTGTGGTGAGGGTGATGGACGGGTGGTGAGGTGATGGACTGTGGTAAGGGTGATGGACTGGTGGGGGAGGGTGTTTGACTGGTGGTGAGGTGTGGACTGGTGGTGAGGGTGATGATTTGGGGTTGAGGGTGATGGACTGGTGTGAGGGAGGGGCTTGGTGGTGGGTGATGGACTGGTGGTGAGGGTGATGGACTGGGGTGAGGGTGATGGATTGTGGTGATGGGGAGGGGGAGGGTGGTGAGAGGTAAAGGACGATGGTGAGGGTGATGGGCTGGTGTGAGTGTGTGTGGACGGGTTTGTGTTGTGATGGACTGGTGGTGAGGGTGATGAACTGGTGGTGAGGGTGATGGACTGGTGGTGAGGTGATGGACTTGTGGTGGATGGTGAATTTCCCTGGTGGTGAGGGTGATGGACTGATGGTGAGAGAAATGGCTGGTGGTGATGTGATGGACTGGTGGTGAGGGTGGCGGACTGATGGTAGGGAGTACGTTGGTGAATGTGATGGACTGGTGGTGAGGGGATGAAGGTGGTGAGGTGATGACTGGTGGGGGGGAGTGGGGGTGGGGACGGATTGGGTGGTGAGGCTGATGGAGGGGTGAGGTGATGGATTGGGTGGTGAGGGTAAAGGACTGGTGGTGAGGATGAGGCTGGTGGTGAGGGTGATGGGACTGATGGTGAGGGTGATGATAGACTGTGGGAGGGATGGCGGGTTGGTGAGTGATGGACTGTTGGTGGGGTTTTGTTGGATGGTGATGGACTGGTGGTAAAGGGTGATGGACTGGTGGTGAGGGATGGACTGGTGGTGAGTGTGAGGAAATGTGGTGAGAGTGATGGACTGATGGTGAGGGTGGATGGACTGGGGTGAGGTGATGGATGGGGAGTGGTGTGAGTGATTGGGGACTTGTTGAAGGTGATGGATGGTGGTGAGGGTGATGACTGGTGGTGGGGGTGATGGACTGGGGGAGGGTGGATGGACTTGTGGAGAGGGTGATGGATTGTGGTGATGGTGTTTGGACTGGTGGTGAGGGTGAGGGAACGGGCTGGTGAGGAGTTGGACTGTGGTGAGGGGGGATTGTTGTGGTGGTGAGGGTGGACTGGTGGTGATTGGGGACTGGTGGTGATGGATGAAGTGGGAGGGGATGGATTTGTGGTGAGGTGATGGCCTGGGGGTGAGGTATGGCATGGTGGTGAGGGTGAGGACTGTGGTGAGAGTGGTTGTGGTGGTGTGAGGTGGTGGTGAAGGGATGGACTGGTGGTAAAGGTATGGCCCTGGTGTTGAGGGGATGGACTGGTGGTGAGGTGAGGGAAGGTGGTGAGGGTGATGGATAAATGGTGAGGGTGATGGATGGTGTGAGGGTATGGACTGTGGTAGAAAAATGGAGGGTGTGAGGGTGATGGACTGGTGGTGAGGGTGATGGACTGGTGGTGAGTGAGGGAAATTGGTGGTGAGGGTGATGGTGGTGGTGAGGGTGTTTAAACTGGTGGTGAGAGGATACTTGTGGTGAGGGTGATGGACTGGTGGTGAGGGTGAGGACTGAGTGGGATGAGGGTGGTGAGGTATGGACTGTGGTGAGGGTAATGGACTGGTGTGAGGGTGATGGACTTTTTGGTGAGTGTGAAGGACTGGTGGTGAGGTGATGACGGGTGGTGGGGTAATGGCCCTGGTGTGAGAGTGATGGATGGTGGGTGAGGGTTGATGGATGGTGGGTGAGGGTGATGGACTGGTGGTGAGGTGAGGTGAGGACTGTTGTGGGTGATGGAGGGGTTTTGTGAGGGTGATGAACTGGTTTGTGAGGTTGGACTGGTGGTGAGGGTGATGGACTGGTGGTGAGGGTGGTTGGACTGGTGGTAAGGGTGATGGACTGTGGTGGTGGTGATTGAGGTGGTGGAGGGTGATGGATTTGTGGAGAGGGTGATGGATTGGGGTGTTGGGTGATGGACTGGTGGTGAGGGTGGATGGACGTTGGTGGGGGTGATGGCGGGTTTGTGAGGTGATGGTGGTGATGTGATTGGAAGAGGGTGGTTGAGGGTGGATGGAACTGGTGGTGAGGTGTAAAGGGAACTGCTGGTGAGGTGGAGGACGGGTGGTGAGGGTGATACTGGTGGTGAGGGTGTTGATGGATTTTTGGGTGACGGATGGTTGGGTGAGGGTGTTTGACTGGTGGTGAGGTGTTGGACGGGTAGTTGAGGGTGAGGTTTGGTGAGGGTGGTGGATGGTTGGAGCTGATGCGTTGAGGGTAAAAGGACTGGTGGTGAGGGAAATGGACTGGTGGTGAGGGGATGGACTGGTGGTGAGGTGGGATGTGGTGGGGGAGTTTACTGTGGTGATTTTGAGGGAAAGGTGGTGAGGGTGATGGACGGTGGTGAGGGTGATGGACTGGAGGGTGAGGGTGATGGACTGTGGGTGAGGTGATAACTGGTGTTGAGGGTGATGGTTTTGGTGAGGTGAGGGTCGGGTGGTAGGGTGAGATGGTGGTGGGTGATGGACGGGTGGTGAGGGTGTTGATGGGAAGGTGAGGATGATGGTGATGGTGAGGACGGGTGGCGGGTGAAGGATGGTGGTGACTGCTGGTGGTGAGGGGGATTGTTGGTGAGAGTGAGGGATGAGGGTTTGAGGGTGAGGGATGGTGGTGAGGGTGAGGGAACTGGAGGGGAGGTGATGGACTGGAGGTGAGGGTGATGGATGGTGGTGAGGGTGATAATCTGGTGGGGTGGAGGGTGATGATGAGGAGGGACGTGGTGAGGGGGGAACTGGTGTGAGGGTGATGGACTGGGGTGAGGGTGATGGATTTGGGGGTGAGGGTGTGAATGGTGGTGTGGTGGATTTTGGTGAGGTGAGGGACTGATGGTGAGGTGAGGGAAATGGGTGGTAAGGGTGAGGGGACTGGTGGGGAGTGATGGACTGTGGTGAGGGGTTGGACTGGTGGTGAGGTGATACTGTGGTGAGGGTGTTGGACTGGTTGGTGAAGGGATGGATTGGGGTGATGGATGGTGGTGAGGTGATGGACTGGTGGTGAGGTAAATGGACTGGTGGTGAGAGTGATGGACTGATGGTGAGGGTGATGGGATGAGGGGTAGGGTTTGATGGACTGGTGGTGAGGTGTGGGGGGGACGGTGGTGAGGGTTATGGATGTTGGTGAGGTGATGGCTGAGGGTGAGGGTGATGGACGATGGAAGGGTGATGGACGGGTGGTGAGTGGATGGACGGGTGTGGTGAAGGAGGTGTGGACTCGTGGTAGAGTGAGGACTGATGGTGAGGGTGAGGGGATGGTGGTGAGGGTGATGGACTGGTTTGAGGGTGTGGACTGGTGTGAGGGATGATGGTGGTGAGGTGATGGACTGTTGGTGAGAGTGATGGAGTGTTTGGTGAGGTTTTGGGATAATGGTAGGGTTGATGGAATGGTGGTGATGTGTGATGGATGTGGTGAGGGTGATGATGGGTGTGGGTGATGGTTTTGGAGTTGATGGTGTTGGTGAGGTGATCACTGATGGTGAGGGTGATGGACTGATGGTAAGGGTGATGGACTGGTGGTGAGTGTGATGGACTGGAGGTGAGGTGATGGACTCGGGGTTTGAGTGATGGACTGATGGTGAGGGTGATGGAGTGGTGGTGAGGGTGATGGGACTGGTTTTGAGGGTTTTGATGGATTTGGTGGTGAGGGTGATGGACTGCTGGAGAGGGTGATGGACTGTTGGGGGAGGGTGATGGAGTGATGGTGAGGGTGATGGACTGGGGGTTTGAGGGTGAGGGAAATTGGCGGTTGAGTGTGATGGACTCTGGGTAAAAGTGATGGACTGGTGGTTAAATGGTGGTGGACTGGCGGTTTAAGGGTGATGGACTAGTGGTGAGAGTGTGGACGGGATGTAGGGTGATGGATGGGGGGGATTGTGATGGATTGGGGTGATGTGATGGACGGTGTGAGGGTGATGTTGTGAAGGATGTAGGGTGGGGGTGATGGAATGGTGGGAGAATGAGGGATGGTGGTGGTGGAATGGACTGGTGATAAAAGGACTGGATGATGTGAGGAAATGAGATGTGATGGGATGACGTTGGTGAACGATGACGATGAATAAACGATTGGTTTTGATAAGACTGAGTTTGGGTGGAACGTTTACGTTTGGGTGAGACGATTGACGTTTGTGATGAGGCGATGACGACTGTGGTATGAACGATTTGCGATTGTGATGAACGACTAGTTTGCGTGTGAGCGATGGTTTTGATGACGCTGAGATTGTGATAAAACAAACGTTGGGGTATGGACTGAGTTGGTACGGACTGACGACTTGTGATGAATACTGAAAACCCCCTTGTGGGGGTGAGGACTGGCCTTGGGGTGATGGACTGGCGGTGAGGGGAGGGACTGATTGTGGGGGGTTTGATGATGGGGGTTTGAGGGTGATGACGGCGATGGGGTGGGACGGGGGTTTGTGGGGTAGGGGACGGGTGGTAGGTGATGGAGGGTTTGGTGAGGGTGATAGATTTGGTGAGGGTGATGGACTGGGGGAGGGGTGATGGACTGGTGGTGAGGGTGAGGGGACTGGTGGTGAGGGTGATAGCTGGTGGTGAGGGTTGATGGACTGGTGGGATTTGGGACTGTTGGTGAGGGTGGAACGGGTGGTGAGGGTGATGGACTGGTGGTGAGGGTTATGGACGGGTGGGGGAGGGGGGAGAAACTTTGTGGTGAGGGTGACGGACTGGTGGGGGAGGGTTTGATTGGACTGGTGGTGAGGGTGGGATGGGGGGAGGGTGGGGATTGGGTGGATGAGGGCTGGTTGAGTGTGTGGATGGTGGGGGATTGGTCTGGTTGATGGACTGGTGGTGAATTATGACTGTGGTGAAGGAGGACTGTGGTGAGGGGGGTTGACGATTTTGGGGGTTTATGGACTGTGGTGAGTAAAGGGACGGGGGAGGTGAATGGTGGTGAGACTGGTTGAGGGTGATGGCTGTTTGATGGATGAAAGGGTGGTGTGGGGTGAAGGGGGTGGTGATTGGTGAGGGTGATGGACGTGGTAAGGGATGGCTGTGGTGAGGTAAATGGCTGTGGTTGGTGAGGGAATTGGTGGTGAGTGTGTGGATGTGGGGGTGATGGACTGTTGGTGAGAGTGATGGACTGGGGTGAGGGTGATGGAGGGGTAGGGTGATGATGGTGTGAGGGTGGTTGGTTGGGGAGAGTGATGGTCGTGTGAGGGTGATGGACTGATGGTGAGGGTGATGGGATGGTGGTGAGGGTGATGACGGTTTTGAGGGTGATGACTGGTGGTTGAGGGGGGAGGGAAAACTGTGGAGAGGTTTGATGGATTTTGGTGAAGTGATGGTGTGATTGTTGAGGGTTGATGGACTGGGGGTTTAAGGGTGATGGACTGGTTGGTAAATGTGATGGACGGGTTTGTGAGGGTGATGGACTGGTGGTGAGGGTGATGGACTGGTGGTGAGGTTGATGGATGTTGGTGAGAGTGAGGGACTGAGGGTGAGGGTGATGGACTGATGGTAAGGGTGATGGACGGGGTGGTGAGTGTGATGGACTGGTGGTGAGGTTGTGGACTGTGGTGAGAGTGATGGACTGAGGGTGAGGGTGATGGACTGATGGTAAGGGTGATGGACTGGTGGTGAGGGTGATGGACTGGTGGTGAGAGTGATGGACTCGTGGTGAGAGTGATGGACTGATGGTGAGGGTGATGGAGTGGTGGTGAGGGTGATGGACTGGTTTTGAGGGTGATGGACTGGTGGTGAGGGTGATGGACTGCTGGAGAGGGTGATGGACTGTTGGTGAGAGTGATGGTGTGTGGTGGGGGTGATGGACTGATGGAAAGGGGTTTGATGGACTGGTGGTGAGTGTGATGGATGGTGGTTGGGTGATGGACTGGTGGTGTGGGTGATGGACTGGTGTGGGGTTTGTGGACTGTTGGTGAGAGTGATGCACTGATGGTGAGGGTGATGGACTGATGGTAAGGGTGATGGACGGTGGTGAGTGTGATGGATGGTGGTAAAGAGTGATGGACTCGTGGTGAGAGTGATGGATGATGGTGAGGGTGGATGGAGTGGTGGTGGGGGTGAGGGGACTGGTTTTGAGGGTGATGGACTTGTGGTGAGGGTGATGGACTGCTGGAGAGGGTGAGGGGACTGTTGGTGAGAGTGATGGAGTGATGGTGAGGGTGATGGACTGGTGGTGAGGGTGATGGATTGGCGGTGAGTGTGATGGACTACTGGTAAAAGTGATGGACTGGTGGTGATGGTGGGGGACTGGCGGTAAGGGTGATGGACTAGTGGTGAGAGTGATGGACTGATGATTAGGGTGATGGACTGGTGGTGATTGTGATGGATTGGCCGTGAGTGTGATGGACTGGTTGTGAGGGTGATGATTGATGAAAGTGATGTACTGGTGGTGATGGTGATGGACTGGTGGAGAGAATGATAGATGGGTTTTGGTGAAGTGAACGAACCTGTGACGATTGTGATGAAAGACTGATGATTGTGTGTGAACGATTGACGATTGGGGATGGGGACAGGTGGTAAGGGTGATGGATTGGAGGTGAGAGTGATGGACTGAAGGTGACTGACCTGTGGTGAGGGTGATTGACTGGTGATGAGGGTGATTGCCTGGTGGCGATTGACTGGTGATTGTGATGAACCACTGACGATTGTGATGAACGATTGACGATTGCGATGAATGATTGACGATTTTGATGAATGCTTCACGATTGTGATGAACGACTGACGATTGTGACGAGTGATTGACGATTGCAATGAACGACTGACGCTTGTGATGAACGACTGACGATTGTGAAGAACGACTGACGACGTGATGAGCATCTGATGATTGTGATGAACGACTGATGCTTGTGATGAACGACTGACGATTGTGATGAACGACTGAGGATTGTGATGAACCACTGACGATTGTGATGAACGACTGACGATTGTGACGAACGATTGACGATTGTGACGAACGACTGACGATTGTGATGAACGACTGACGATTGTGATGAACGACTGACGATTGTGATGAACGACTGACGAATGTGACGAACGATTGACGACTCTGATGAACTCTTGGTGAGGGTGATGGACTGTTGGTGAGACTGATGGACTGTTGGTGAGGGTGATTTACTGTTGGATAGCGTGATGGACTTGTGGTGAGGGTGATGGACTGGTGGTGAGGGTGATGGACTGGAGGTGATGGTGATGGACTGGTGGTGAGGGTGATGGACTGGAGGTGAGGGTGATGGACTGGTGGTGAGGGTGATGGACTGGTGGTGAGGGTGATGGACTGGAGGTGAGGGTGATGGACTGGTGGTGAGGGTGATGGACTTGTGGAGAGGGTGATGGACTTGTGGTGATGGTGATGGACTGGTGGTGAGGGTGGTGGACTGTTGGAGTGGGTGATGGACTGTTGGAGGGTGATGGATTGGGGTGAGAGTGATGGACTGATGGTGAGGGTGATGGACTGGTGGTGAGGGTGATGGACTGGTGGAGTGGGTGATGGACTGGTGTTGAGGGTGATGGACTGGTGGTGAGGGTGATGGACTGATGGTGAGGGTGATGGACTGGAGGTGAGGGAGATGGACTTGTAGAGAGGGTGATGGACTGGTGTTGAGAGTGATGGACTGGTGGTGAGGGTGATGGACTGGTGGTGAGGGTGATGGACTTGTGTAGAGGGTGTGATGGACTGGTGTTGAGAGTGATGGACTGGTGGTGAGGGTGATGGACTGGAAGTGAGGGTGATGGACTTGTGTAGAGGGTGATGGACTTGTGGTGATGGTGATGGACTGGTGGTGAGGGTGATGAACTGGTGGTGAGTGTGATGGACTGATGGTGAGGGTGATGGACTTGTGGAGAGGGTGATGGACTTGTGGTGATGGTGATGGACTGGTGGTGAGGGTGATGGACAGATGGTGAAGGTGATGGACTTGTGGTGATGGTGATGGACTTGTGTAGAGGGTGATGGACTTGTGGTGATGGTGATTGCCTGGTGGTGAGGGTGATGGACTGATAGTGAGAGAAATGGACTGGTGGTGAGTGTGATGGACTGGTGGTGAGGGTGGCGGACTGATGGTGATGGAGATTTACTGTTGGTGAATGTGATGGACTGGTGGTGAGGGTGATTGACAGGTGGTGAGTGTGATGGTCTGGTTGTGAGGGAGATGGACTGGTGGTGAGGGAGATTGACTGGTGGTGAGGATGATGGACAGGTGGTGAGAGTGATGGACTTGTGGTGAGGGAGATGGACTTGTGGTGAGTATGATGGACTGGTGGTGAGGGTGATGGACTGATGGTGAGGGTGATAGACTGGTGGTGAAGGTGATGGACTGGTGGTGAGAGTGATGGACTGGTGATGAGGGTGATGGACAGGTGGTGATGGTGATGGACTGGTGTTGAGGGTGATGGACTATTGGTGATGGTGATGGTCTGGTGGTGAGTGTGATGGACTGGTGGTGAGGGTGGATTGTTGGTAGAGTGATGGACTGGTGGTGAGGGTGATGGATTGGCAGTGAAGGTGTGGGATTGGCAGTGAGGGTGATGTACTGGTGGTGAGGGTGATGAACTTGTGGTGAGGGTGATGGACTGGTGGTGAGGGTGATGAACTTGTGGTGAGGGTGATTGACTGGTGGTAAGAGTGATTTACTGGTGGTGAGGGTGATGGACTGGTGGTGAGGGTGATGGACTGGTGGTGAGGGTGATGGACTGGTGTTGAGGGTGATGGACTGGTGGTGAGGGTGATGGACTGGTGGTGATTGGTTCTGAGGGTGATGGACCGGTGGTGAAGGTGATGGACTGATGGTGAGGGTGATTGACTGATGGTGAGGGTGATAAACTGATGATGAGTGTGATTCACTGGTGGTGTGGGTGATGGACTGGTGGTGAGGGTGAAGGACTGGTGGTGAGGGTGCTGGATTGTGGTGAGAGTGATGGACTGATGGTGAGGGTGATGGACTGGTGGAGTGGGTGATGGACTGGTGTTGAGGGTGATGGACTGGTGGTGAGGGTGATGGACTGGAGGTGAGGGTGATGGACTGGAGGTGAGGGTGATGGACTGATGGTGAGGGTGATTCGCTGGTGGTGATGGTGATGGACTGGTGGTAAGGGTGATGAACTGGTGGTGAGTGTGATGGACTGATGGTGAGGGTGATTCGCTGGTGGTGAGGGTGATGGACTGGTGGTGATTGTGATGGACTGATGGTGATGGTGATGAACTGGTGGTGAGGGAAATTAACTTGTGGTGATGGTGATGGCCTGGTGGTGATGGTGATGGCCTAGTGGTGAGGGTGATGGGCTGATGGTGAGAGAAATGGACTGGTGGTCAGTGTGATGGACTGGTTGTGAAAGTGGCAGACTCATGGTGAGGGAGATGGACTGTTGGTGAATATGATGGACTGGTGGTGAGGTGGATGGACAGGTGCTGAGATTGATCGACTGTTGGTGAGAGTGATTGACTGATGGTGAGGGTGATGGACTGGTGGTGAAGGTGATGGACTGGTGGTGAGGGCGATGGACTGGTGGTGAGTGTGTGGGAATGGTGGTGAGAGTGATGGACTGATGGTGAGGGTGATGGACTGGTGATGAGGGTGATGGACTGGTGGTGAGGGTGATGGACTGGTGATGAGGGTGATGAACTGGTGGTGAGTGTGATAGACTGTTGGTGAGTGTGATGGACTGGTGGTGAAGGTGATGGACTAGTGGTGAGGGTGTTGGACTGGTGGTGAGGGTGTTGGACTGGTGGTGAAGGTGGTGGACTGATGGTGAGGGTGTTGGACTGGTGGTGAGGGTGTTGGACTTGTGGTGAGGGTGTTGGACTGGTGGTGAAGGTGGTGGACTGGTGGTGAGGGTGATGGACTGGTGGTGAGGGTGGAGGACTGGTTGTGAGGGTGATGAACTAGTGGTGAGGGTGATGAACTGGTGGTGAGGGTGATGATCTGGTGGTAAGGGTGATGGACTGGTTGTGAGGGTGATTGACTGGTGGTGAGTGTGTTGGACTGGTGGTGAGGGTGATGGGCTGGTGGTGAGGGTGATGGACTGGTGGTGAGGGTGGTGGACTGGTTGTGAGGGTGATGGATTGGTGGTGAGTGTGATGGGCTTGTGGTGATGGTGATGGACTTGGTGTGTGAGGGTGATGGGATTGTGGTGATGGTGATGGACTGGTGGTGAGGGTGATGGGCTTGTGGTGATGGTGTGGACTGGTGGTGAGGGTGATGGACTTGTGGTGATGGTGATGGACTGGTGGTGAGGGTGATGTGCTGGTGGTGAGTGTGATGGACTGGTGGTGATTGTGATGGACTGGTGGAGAGAATGATGGATGGGTGGTGAAGTGAACGAACCTGTGACGATTGTGATGAAAGACTGATGATTGTGGTGAACGATTGACGATTGTGATGAGCGACTGACGCTTGCGATGAACGACTGACGATTGTAATGAACGACTTGCGATTTTGATGAACGACTGACGATTGTGACGAACGACTTAAGATTGTGACGAACGATTGACGATTGTGATGAGCGACTGACGACTGTGATGAACGATG
>NW_026470766.1:0-11709 GCF_026875155.1 Cherax quadricarinatus | reverse complement strand
TATAACAATGCACTCAGATGCGCCCCTGTGTTTGACAAGTCATGTTTACACGTACTCAGTCATAGCCTGACTGACTGTTGGAGAAACGCCCACAACAGACAGGAACAAACACGTGTACCGTTGAAAAGGCATTGCTTTCCGACTGCCTACATATGATTTTTTTTAGTGGATTCAAAATTAGCGGAACTTTATTGAGCGCAAGCTAATTGGTCCGCTAATGGTTTTCGAAGTTAGCGGAAACGTTTAATCCGCTAAACATAAATTTTAGTTCCGTTATTAGCAGAACTGTGCCCACCGTTGCTTGTAACCCAGCCGGAACCGCTGGGTTGGATTCACCATCGACATGTGGCTCCTCCTGCATGCTTGTGATGATAGATAGTGTCAGTCTCACTCACTCTTAAGTCAATGAAGTTCAGTTTAAGCTTCTATTATTGTCCTCAGACTACTAGTTGATAGCGTGAACCCACAGGGAATCCAGACTGTGTATTCTGACTCCACTGTCCACATTCCTACAGTACCTGTGTATGGCTCTTGACACAGGCAAGTCCCAATTGACACGGAATTAAAAACGTTTACGAATGCTAGATAACTAAGGCCATCCTTAGATACATGGACGCATTGGAGTGCAATGAGTATAGCAAACATTTCAGTTTGAAGGTTTGACACCCAATTCTTGATGCGTGCTTAAGTTTTTATATAGGAGCCAATTCTTTGTATGATAACAGCGCTATCAGCTGCACCAATGGGTTGGTTCACCAACCCATTGGTGAGCCAACCCATTGGTGGTGATTCCGTTCACAGAACCATCACCATACATAATCTGTGGAGAATGCTATTTGACTAAGAGATAAATAGACTTTAAGGCACCGTGCATGCCATCAAGACAATGCTTTGGGGAAGATTTAATAGGGCGCTTGTGGGGAAAATTGAGAAATAGTAATGTGCAAAGAGGTAATTTCCCATGAAGCGGGAAGTGTTTCTGTTGTCTTTATATAGATCGTGATGAAGAATTAGACACATGTGCAACATCGGGGTATCTTCATTGTAGACGTTTCGCCATCCAGTGACTTTATCAGTACAGATTCTAGGTTATAATAGGAAGACTGTAGAACTATACACAAAAGATGAGGTGATCTGTCCCTCAGTCTTGAAGCTGGTAAGGAGTACGTAGTCGTGAAGAGTCTGAGGCACAGACATGAAGACTGGCGGTTATATACTGGCGTCGGATGAGGGATGAGTAGCAGTCGAATACATAGTCACTGGTAGGAAGGATTTTCCAGTAGGTCATTCCCGAGGGATGGGTCAATAGTAGTTAAGATGGTTGTGGAGATGTCCTCTGAACCAAGATTCCACGATGTTGCAATGTCTAACAGGTTGTACTTGTAATGGGATACAGTACCGACAAGATAAACAATCAGACACGTCTAATCCTTCATCTTGTCAATATTGACACATATGTCTAATTCTTCATCTTGTCGGTATTGGGTTTACATGTAAGACATGTAAGACATACGTCGTGTATCTGATTCATTCGTAGGTTAGTTTCAGGTTTCCTGATTTACTCGAAGTGCTCACTTGTGGTGAAGAAAGTTTGAAGATTTTTCTGTGCCAGGTGAGTTTGCCTGAGCATGTTAACACCAGTGAGTACATATCTTTCAGTGATTCGCTCTATGATGCTTAGAGAGATTTTTCTACATGATTAGCACCTTAATCATAATTAGACATCCTAGGATGTTTCTTTCTGCAATTTATCAAACACTCAAAAACTTTCTGATCATCTCTAGCATGGGTGCGACATAGTCAGTGATCTGATGTAAGCAAAATACTTTATTCTCGCCATTCTTACATTATCATTGTATGTGGGATGAAAATCTGCCATAGATCTAAGTGCTCTCAGCCTGTCTTTATATTACGAGTCTTATACAACAAATCGAAACAGAGGGACCTCCAAGCCTGGATATTTGTATCTGGGTACATATTCAAGTCGAGATTCATTATGCAACTGGATCCTGCGTATCTCACATCGCTGTTGGGAAGGACGACTGTTAAGTAATTTTTTCCCCGAGCAGAGATGATAACTTCCAGGTCCTGGCACGAATCTATAACAGATAAGGATGTTCTGGGTGTTGTTGAGTCCGGTGGTGTGAATCATTACGTCAGCAAAGTTAATCATATGATTGTGTTTCCTTGACATAGCATTTAGGAAAGCAGTAATTAGAATATTGAATTACGTTGAACTAAGTACACCTCCCTGGTGGGTTCCTAATTCATACTGAATTACGTTGAACTAAGTACACCTCCCTGGTGGGTTCCTAATTCATATTAAATTACGTTGAACTAAGTACACCTCCCTGGTGGGTTCCTAATTCAAAGTCTTTAGTTACATTTTTTTTGACTTCGGAACAGGTCCCGTGGCCTGGTGGCAAAAGCTCTCGCTTCACAAGTGAGGATCCGAGTTAGATTCCCGGCGAAAGGGGAGGAAACATTGGACATGTTTCCTTACACGGTTGTCTATGTTCACCCATCAGTAAAATGGGTGTTAGTGGACTGGTGTGGGTCGCATCCTGGGATAAAACTGACCTAATTTGTGGGAAATGCTCTGCATAACAAGTGGCTTTCTATATAGTAGTATGTCACTGATATCAGATATGGTCTGTATACCTTGTACATGTACTGGTAGTAAATCAAGATTTTATGTTAAAAGAAGACTGCTAAACAAGCATCCTTTAGTCTAACTGAGAAGTCAGTCTTCTACATCCATTCTGGGTTTAGCTCACTAATGATATTTTGCGGATTAACTAAGTCAAATGCAACCTTGAGGTCGAGGCAGGTAGTGTCGGAGCTGTCAGTGTGCAGGGCGACAAAGTGGTTATGTAATGATGTACACTCCTTCCATGCATGAAACCATGCAACCGGAGTTATGGAAGTTGTCTGACTGTGTGACTGAAGGCCCAGTTCAGGATCATTCTCTCAAATGTTTACACAAGCAGCTGGTAAGAGATGCTGGGAGAAATACATTTTATTGATTGAATTTTGGAACGGGATGATGGGGCTATTAGGGAGCTCCAGTTACATACATGTTTTATGTTTAAATAAAGGTTTTCCTGGTACTTAACACAGGAACCCGAGTTTGTTGTAATAATATTTGATATGCTTGCAGTCAGAGTAGAGTTGAATTGAAATTCAGTGAAAATAATGAGGAATAAGACACACCTGCAACACCTGGGAATCTGTATTTGAATACGTTTAGTCAACCAGTGACTTTATCAATTCAATACAAAGGGTGTTAGAAGGTGCTGAAACTAGGGTCAGAAGACGTGGTGATCAGCCAGGCAGGACAATACTCAGAAGACGAGGTAGTGAGGTTTAATACTAGCCCCGAGGAGAGTGCTCTATTACCTGTAGTAGTTTAAATAAGGTGTACATGGGTGAGATGGCCGCGGATTTGTCTACGCTCGTGTAAGAACAGATATGCTTGATGGATCAGCATCAACAATGCTTTTTTTAATGTTTTAAAATTTCTTCACACCATCAGTACAGTAGATAACTGGTTCAGAGAACCGATAGTTTGATGAATTAGACAGCTGTGCAACACTTGGGTATCTTTACTGTGTTTTAATTCACCTGGATTGGTCCGAGTAAATGACGGGTACAGAAAAAAAAATGTGAATCAACTCTCATACCACAGACACCATCACCCGAGGAATTTATCTAGGCTCTCTACATATATGCTGCTATGTTTACCTGGAGAGAGTTCCGGGGGTCAACGCCCCCGCGGCCCGGTCTGTGACCAGGCCTCCTGGTGGATCAGAGCCTGATCAACCAGGCTGTTACTGCTGGGTGCACGCAAACCAACGTACGAGCCACAGCCCGGCTGGTCAGGAACTGACTTTGGGTTTTTGTCCAGTCCCAGCTTGAAAACTCCCAGGGGTCTTTTGGGTAATCCCCCTTATGTGTGCTGGGAGGCAGTTGAACAGTCTGGGGCCCCCTGACATTTTTGTATGGTCTTTTAACGTGTAGTGCCCCCCCTGCTTTTCATTGGGGGGAGGTGCATGTTGCAAAGGGTTTTTTGCTTTCGTAGTGGTGTTTTCGTGTGCAAGTTCGGTACGCCCCCTCTAGGTTTTTTCCGGGTGTATAAAATATGATCTCTCCCCCCTGCGTTCCGGGGAATACAGGTTTAGGAACCCAAGCGCCCCCAGTAATTGAGGTGTTTTTTCCCCGTTATGCACCCCTTGAAGGGTTTCCTGTCATTTTCTAGGTCGAAATTTTTCACCTGCCTTGAAAGGGGGTTTTTAGTGTAAAATAGTGTATAATAATCTATGAAATTTGTATTTGTGTTCCTATATAAACTTACCAGAACCGGGGAAGTTTCCATTTGGGGACCCCTGGCTTACATCCTTCAGCACACCAGCCTCCTCGCACAGCTTCCCCACTATACATACCTTGTTTACATGATAAGAAAAAAAAAAATTTTTTCCCAAAGCAAAACATTGTCTAAAAAAGTTTATTTCTCCTAGATTTCTGTCATTTTCGTTTTAAATCGTCTCCAAAAAAGTGGACTAATTAAGCAGGTTAGTCCCAACCCCCAGACGAACTGCAATACACACTAAAAAACAGGTATCTAGTGATGTGGAGTTTGGGCTAATCCCTTATTTCTACAAGTACATTAAAAGGGGTGTACAGTCAAGGTGAATCGGGGCATACTACTTAAAGTACTTTTAAAAGGAATACAGACCATAGCGACTTTTAAACAATAAAAAGCCCTTTTTGCAGATCTTTTCCCCGCAAATTATTTAATTTTGTCCCAGGATCGACCCACATCATCGATAACCCCAGGTACCCATTTTGAGGGGTGAAATGGACAGCAGGTGTTTGGGGAAAACCGCTGATGTTTTTTGCCTTAGGGGGATTCGTTTTCCGGCCCTCAGGTGTGAGCTGAGTGCCCTAGCGATCGAGCTAAGGGCCCTGACCCAGATTTTTTCCCTATATTTACTTCCCCTTGTATTTTCGGTCCTCGGGTCCCTTTGGCAGTTTGAAGGTGAATTGGGATTGTATCGCGTCAAACTGTTTTTAATGAGGAACTCGTCTTATGATAGTGTTCAACTATTTTGATCGGGGTTTTAAAACCGGTTTCAAATTCACTCCGTAAACCTTGATAGGCATCTAGTTTTTGGTCCCTTTGGTGGTCCCCTGTTGTGCTGTGTGCTCGTTTGAAAGTGTTGCAGGGTGATATCGTTAAAAGAAGCCACAGAGCGGCCCCCTTGTTTTTAAAGCAAAGGGAATTTGCCCGAAGTGTCTCCGTGAAGCTAACCCAAACTTTTTGGGGGTTATTTTTATGTACTCCGTTTCCCTTATGAGTGCAATTTGGAAAAAAAAAATAAAAAAGAGTGACAGGTACTTTCCAGATGGGCCCCCTTTCTTCGGGTTCCCAATGTCAGCATTGCAACCGTCTTAAAAGTTGCCCAGAGATGAAAATGTCTTGCCCACTCTCAAGGGTTCCATCTATGCTCTTTTTTCTTTCCTTCAAGACTTTCCTTTAGCAGAGGGGTTTATAATGTGCTTTTACACTTCGGGAAAACTAGAGTCAACACTTTCCTTGACGATCGTCGGCAGCGGGGTTTGATGCTTTATTTTGTACACTTCAACTTTACACTGGGGTTAAAAGGGTTTATTCTTCACCAGTGGGGAAAAAACTACGTTATTTCCCTTTTCATAAACCGGGTTTCTTAAAGTATGACCCCACTTTACGTCCACACTCTTACCAGCGCTTTTTCAAGTTGAGGGAACTCAGAAAACGCGTTTGGTGGGTATTTAGAGACACAAATATCCCCCACTGTCAATTTGGCTTTCAAAAGGCCCGGGGCCACTCCAATATAAACCCTTTACCCCGATTAGATCCCTATGTTCGAAAAGCCTTTGTAGTAACCACTAGTTACCGCAGTCTTCTTTTTCTTGAAAATCATAGACCTTAGTAGGATATATAATACTTTCCCCAAGGTCGACCCTTAGACCCCCGGGGAAAATTATCACTTTTCCAAAAAAAACTTCTTATCTGTTGTCTGGTGGATACAATCCCACAGATGAAAATTGTAATGTTTCGAACCTTTGGTTTTAAAATCCCGTAGTTTGAAGAATTCGGAGTCCCAAGGAAAGGGAGGCTGGCGCTTAAATAACGTCAGTGAAAAACTTTAGGGGACATCACAAAACCTTTTACGGCCTCATCATCACATTTTTGGCTTCAAAAGGTGGGTACAGCAGATGCATCCCCACCCCAAGCCAGATTGCAAAACTAAAAAGAAACGAGTATCGTCTCAACCTCGCCCCCTCGAAAAGGGCTTTTTAGTAGCCCACCCCACAGCAATTTAGAAATTTCTAGTCAAAAGGATAAAGGGGCCCCTCCTGGCTGAATAGAGACCTCCCTTGGGGGACAGGCGGGCCCTGTGTCGCTTTCAGGGACACTACTTTTTTTTTAAAACCCGGGGAAAAGGGCACGCCACAAGGTATATTCATTAAAATCCAGTCCTACCTGTTTACTCCTTTATGCGGGAATTGGGGAACCTTACCTTTCACAGTGGGAGCACACTCAGCTAGTGATGATGTGACACCGTAGTAAAGGGGAAAGAAAAATTTGGAGCGAAGGCTCAAAAAACTTTGGACCTAACAACGCTGTCTTGAAAGGAACTGGGCCCTCAAGATCTCCGCCGAGAAATCTTTGCAGTGATGTTAAAACATAAAAAACGGAGAACATACAAACATAAAAAACATAAAAAAGGGGAACACTGAGCAGGTTTTGGGCCCTACTGGCAGGTCCTTTACAATTCCCCCCACTAACAAACATTTGACAACCCAATTTTAAATGCTACCCAAAAAAAATAAGTTCTGATGTGCAAGCCCCAATCAAACCAACCCCTCCCACTCATAAAAACTAAGAACATAAGAAAGGGGGGAAACACTGCAGGGGGCCTTTTGGGGCCCAAAAAGGCATGTCCTTTACAATTCTAAATCTAAATTACAAAATTTAATCCATTACTGCGGGTTCTCTTTTGGGAGACTTTCCTCAGACCTTGTTAATATCCCCTTTATTAATACTACCCCACTTATAACTTCGATGGGGCCCCCCTATTCTTCGTCTAAAAAGTAAGAAATTTTAAGAGTCTTAATCTTTCTTCATAAGGAAGATTCTAATGTTGTTTTAAATTTGTCATCCTACGCTGAATGTTTTCTAACGAATTTTGCCTCTGTAATAGGGAGACCGAATTGAGTGCATAATCTAGGTGGCCATAATGTTATAAAGGGAACTACTTTAAAAGTCGTATGATTTAAATTCCCAGTCAAAAAACCAACAATAGAAAAAGTTAAAGTCTCCTAAATTATACTTATCGTCCCTTGGGCCCCTAAAAATTTTTTCCTCCCATAGTTCCCCTGGCCCCTCCCAAAAGTTTGGGGGCGGTATACCAACCAAAAATTTAAATTTTTTGCCCCTCTGAAATTTCTTCCAAACGACTCGTTTGTGTTTCTTCAGACTTAATACCCGTTTTTTGCAGCAGTTTTAAGCGATCCGGCTACAATGCCCCCCCCTCCCTTCCGACTTCTATTATTGGAACAAATTTAAAAACCCCCAATTGGACATTCCGCAGGCATGTCCCGACTTTTGAATTAAACCACGTCTGTTAAGGGAAATACTCAATGTTATCTGCACTAGAACTAGTCCAACCGTCCATTTATTTCCCGCCTGCGACGATTTGTGTAATTATATTTTAAAAACCCCCTTTTTCTTTACCCCTTCCCGCTCCTTTCTGTTTTCCCCAAAAACCATTTCTGTCCTTGTAATTGTGATGGTTTCCATTTTCCCCTCATTTTGCCCATTTCTAGTTCTCCCAGTATCAATTCACCCCGCGACGTCACAGTTTTCCGCCAAAACCCTACCATAACATTCCCAGTTTAAGCCCCAACAGCTCCCTCCACTGCAGTTGCCAGTGCTCCACTCCCCACCTTTTTTAAAGTGAACCCCATCCTGGATACTGTCATTTTTGCCATAGAAGAGGTCCCCGTTGTCAATGAAAGTTACCATTTCCTTACAGTATTTGTCCCGCCAGCAATTGACACCAATTGCTCTGGACAACCATCATTTTAACTCTCCTTGGCAAAAGCCCATATGACAGGTTCCCACCCTTCCACCTAAATTTTCTTATTGGACCCATACCGCTAATCAGGTCTTTACTCCCTCGTCTGCCAACCATCGTTGCCTCCCGCACTGAGGTAATAGGGTTGCTCCCCTTTCCCTCATATGTATCCGACGGCAAAATATCCTTATCCCCCCCCAGGAAAAAACCCCCCTCTGCCTCCTATCCCATCCTTCAAGCGAATCCCTTCCCTTTACCTAATCTGGCTATCCCCCAAAAAAAACAATGTTTTTTTTCCCCCTTTGGGGTCTCTGTGTGATGCTCCCAGTGTCGACTCACATTTTGTCAGGGGCATTAAACCCCTTGTGGAATTGTCAAGACGTTTCGATGGTCTTCGTTGGGGGTTTTTGGATGTCTCCTCACGCTGCCAATGTTCCTTTTGGGGTCGTTGTGCATTCCCCTAGAACCACACATTTGTAGGTTCACAGAGAATGGTTGGAAATTTTTCCCCGGTAGTCTTCTGGTTTCTGTTTTTTCTGCCCCTCCAACCCTTTTCTTTTCCTCAGCTTTGGGTTCCCTGTTGCCCCGGCCCCTGACAAGTCCCCTCTTAACCTGGGACTCACAACAGGAGGATTACTACGAGTCATTGGGATCATAAAGTCACTTAAAAAAAACTGGGGAATCTGTTATGTCCCCCCTTTCTGAACAAGCGAGCGGCCCCCTGTCCTTTCGCATTGCTTTTCATTACTCTTTACAAATCAATTTTAAACTAGCACCTTCCCGAAACACTCAAAATGGCAAGGGTTTCACCCAAAACTAAAGGTGGTGAATACAGACTTAAACAACTATAGGCAATATCTAACTTACCTGTATCCAAATCTTTGAGAAAAAACCCTGTACAAAAGACGTATTCATTTATACGGCTCAAAAAATACTCAACCCCCGCGTTTGGATTCAGGAAAAAATAAAAGCCAAAAGAGCAATATTTAAAAATGCAATCTGCTTTTTACGCATTGGAAAATAAGGAAAATCCCCTAGGAATTTTTATTGACCTAAAAAAGCTTTTGACACAGTAAACCACCCAAAACCTACTCCCCAAAATTTCCACTCGGTATAAAAGGGGCCTGGCCTTTCTTATTTCAAATCTTCTTACTATAGGTATCAGTACGTCACCCTTTTTAAGAACGCATCGCAACACGGCCATTTTATGGAGTTCAAGGGAATGTCCTTGGTCCCCCTCTCTTCCTCAAACTCTACCTTTAATTCCCAACCCAAAACCATTTTCCCTTTTCTGTGACAATTATGTCATCTCTCACCCCAATTTGCACCCTCAACACCCTTGTGAATGAGGAGCTGATTAAAATATCGCTTGGTGAAACCCCAAAAACTTCGTTAACACTGACAAAAATTACTAATTTGTTTGGTAGCAGAGCAGGAGATGCCAAATTAACATTAAATTGACAACACCTAATTACCAGAAATAGGGGGGAAAATTAGGGTTTTACCCTTTACAACAACCAAAATTTTTGCCCCCTATCCAGCTATAGCCAAAAAAATATCCAAAACGGTTGGGCCTCTCCAAGTACGATACTACGTGCCGCAAAATGCCCTTTTCCCCTATACCACTCATTATTTATCAACCTCACCTATGTATTTTTTTTCTTGGGGATCAAAGCAGCAAAACACCTAAGCCCAAAAATAAACCCCAAAAAGTGCGTAAGAATAATCACTAAATCCCATCCCCGGCAGCCACCCCCCCCCCACTCTTTAAAGATCAAACTTCTCCCGTTCAGAATCCAAATTACTACGGCAATCTATATCTACAGGGCCCTTTAAAATCTAATTAACCCCTTGACCCAAAAAGCTTTTTTTGAAGTTGTGACGAACCCACAGCATAACCAGACACAAACATCTCTAGACATTCCCGTGTCCGCTAAATTTACAAAAATTCAATGTATGTCAAAGGCCTAAAATCTGGAATACCCTACCTGAAACTCTGAACTGCAGAACATTCATCACCTTAAAAAATACCATTGAAAAATTATCTCCCCGATACACCCCGTCAACTAATACACGAAAACCACCTGGGGGTTCACATTTCACTCGCTCACTCATTTGACCCCTAAACAGAAAATTAATCTCAGTCTTAAAAAAAATGAATCCTGTGATACCCAATCTTTAAATATTACGGCCCAAAAAAAGCATTCACTTGCTAACTATAAACTGTATTTTTTACTTAGCCATAAGACAAATTACTCAAATTTGTAATATTTTTAAAAAAAAGAATAAAATAATATGCCGAAATGCCTAGCCATGCTAAGCGTTTATGGAACTCTGTAATCACAATTTTACTAATGTAAACCAAACTAACCAAATTTTTTGTAAACTCAGCATTTTAATCCTTATAGAATTTAAATTTGAATTTGAATTTGATTCCCCTTGTTTCCTCCCTTAATCGCCAAAACTCCCGCTTCAACTCTGAGCTTTCTTCGTGCTGGTAAAGTTGCTCAAGAAGGGCACCCGGTTGGAAATTTACAGAAGACACAAAACAGGTCTTCAAGAGCTAAATAACTCACCATGAGCTAGTAACGCACCACCAAGCTAGTACACTCACCCCTGAGCTAATAACGCACCAATCGCTAAGTCACGTCACCACTGAGCTAATACAGTCACCATGACTAAATCACGTCACCCCTGATAAGGGATAGATTCTGTAAAAGATTCGTGTCCAGGATATAAAATTTTTTTGAGGGACAGGTCCTACCCATACTTGGGAATTACATTTATAAAAAGCTGAGTTTCAGAAAAAGGGGGAGTATTCAGATCCCCCTGCTCTCCAACCAACGCCATGACGAGGCTCGTGCAAAGAAGCACTTCGCTTGTAATACAACTGGCGCTCGCTCTTTTTGCGGTGCACACGAGGGAAAGAGTGGAGAGCAGGGAAGGGTGGGTTTGTCAAAACAGCGGCGGGAGCGGAGAGGCACGGCCCCCCAAGCTCCGTACTTTTTTTTTCCAATATCCGAGCTACCAAGTCCTATGTGACCTAGTTACAAGCAAAACTGACTACCCCAAAGGCACCCCGAATGACCAAAAATTACCAAAAGTGAAACCCACAAATCGAAAAAAATGAGATCAAGGGGGGGACTGCCCCCAAAACAAAACAACACCTGCCGCCGAAAAACGTAACCCTAAACTTTGTATAATTTTAAAATTCTTAAATACAAAATTCCCGTGTATTTGAGGCGCATCTAGAGGAAACAGCACCAAAGGGCCAGCAAAAAAACACCGAAAAAACCTATTCAAAAATGTAGTCGGAGGACGCCAGCCCAGCAACCACCCACTCACCCCACTCAAGGCGAACCACAAAAATAAAAAAAAAATGGCGCCCCCAGCCCCTCCTCCCTCTTTCCCCCGGGTTCAACCTACCAATAGTCTCTCAGGGATGACCAACGATCCAGATACCCTAAAGACATGATCCCAATTTTGTTTTTTAAAAAAATGAACCTTTGAGAGACGCTAACAAAACAAGACACCAGGATACACAACCGAGAACAAAACCCCATCTTGAACAAAAGACAACACCAGG
>NW_026470765.1:0-12250 GCF_026875155.1 Cherax quadricarinatus | reverse complement strand
TCTGCAACCAAAAAGCCGGTTGATAGGCTTGATCCACCAGGGGGCCCTGGTCTCAGACCGGGCCGCGGGAGCGTTGCCCACCGGAACTCTCTCCAGGTAAACTCCAGGTACGTCAAAAAACCCTACGCATAAGACGTACTAGTAGGGACAAAAACCTCAAAGGGTTATTGTCATGAGGTTCCCCCATCGTACTCTCCCCGGTGCCAAGTTTACTTATATGAGCATGAATTCTATTGTCTCAAAGAGGCAGAAGGCTCCCATATGCTAATGGCAGCTCTCATTTTTATCCCTCAGCGAAACTCCCCCTATTCTTATTCTCGATTTGCTAAACGCCCCCTCCTCCTTCTGGAGTCAACTTCTGCAGCATTCTCTGAAGTCCCCCTTTCTGCAGTCACCCGTTCTACTCTTTTGCTGTTCGGGACTCTGAGGTCCCTACCTTGGACTCCTTCTGTTTCGCCTTCTTCTCGTGAGATTAGTCACGAGGGAAGCATTCACAAATTCAAATTCAATAACAAAAAACATTAAGTGGGACAAGTAAACCAAGTCCTAACTGATATAAGTGGGAAGATTTTTACTTAAGCAAAAACCAGACCAACTTACGCCTAGAACGGGATTAACTTGGTAGCACTCGATGTATGCACAAGACTTATTCCTCAAAGAAAAAGGAGGGAGTAGATGTAAAATAGAAAGAGACAGGCGCTCCCTTTACAGGCGACGGAAAGAATAACATAGCGGCTAAAAGAGGTCAATCTATCTGAAATGCGTAGGGAGACACTGGTCAGAGAAATAGCAAACATCGAACTTAAGCTAAAGGAATTTTATAGGAGTCAGGAATCGTGGGAAGAACTAAAAGCCATAAATGAAATCGAAAGAAACCCAAAGTATTTCTTCTCCTATGCCAAATCAAAGTCGAGAACAACGTCCAGCATTGGGCCCTTACTTAAACAAGATGGGTCCTACACAGATGGTAGCAAGGAAATGAGTGAGCTACTCAAGTCCCAATATGACTCAGTTTTTAGCAAGCCACTAACCAGACTGAGAGTCGAAGATCAAAATTAATTTTTATGAGAGAGCCACAAAAATTTGGGTTAACACAAGCCTATCTGATGTTATCCTGACGCCAAATGACTTCGAACAGGCGATAAATGACATGCCCATGCACTCTGCCCCAGGGCCAGACTCATGGAACTCCGTGTTCATCAAGAACTGCAAGAAGCCCCTATCACGAGCCTTTACCATCCTATGGAGAGGGAGTATGGACACGGGGGTCGTCCCACAGTTACTAAAAACAACAGACATAGCCCCACTCCACAAAGGGGGCAGTAAAGCAACAGCAAAGAACTACAGACCGATAGCACTAAAAATCCCATATCATAAAAATCTTTGAAAGGGTCCTAAGAAGCAAGATCACCACCCATCTAGAAACCCATCAGTTACACAACCCAGGGCAACATGGGTTTAGAACAGGTCGCTCCTGTCTGTCTCAACTATTGGATCACTATGGCAAGGTCCTAGATGCACTAGAAGACAAAAAGAATGCAGATGTAATATATACAGACTTTGCAAAAGCCTTCGACAAGTGTGACCATGGCGTAATAGCACACAAAAGGCATGCTAAAGGAGTAACAGGAAAAGTCGGTCGATGGATCTATAATTTCCTCACTAACAGAACACAGAGAGTAGTAGTCAACAGAGTAAAGTCCGTGGCAGCCACGGTGAAAAGCTCTGTTCCTCAAGGCTCAGTACTCGCTCCCATCTTGTTCATCATCCTCATATCTGACATAGACAAGGATGTCAGCCACAGCACCGTGTCTTCCTTTGCAGATGACACCCGAATCTGCATGACAGTGTCTTCCATTGCAGACACTGCAAGGCTCCAGGCGGACATCAACCAAATCTTTCAGTGGGCTGCGGAAAACAATATGAAGTTCAACGATGAGACATTTCAATTACTCAGATATGGTAAACACAAGGAAATTAAATCTTCATCAGAGTACAAAACAAATTCTGGCCACAAAATAGAGCGAAACACCAACGTCAAAGACCTGGGAGTGATCATGTCGGAGGATCTCACCTTCAAGGACCATAACATTGTATCAATCGCATCTGCTAGAAAAATGACAGGATGGATAATGAGAACCTTCAAAACGAGGGATGCCAAGCCCATGATGACACTCTTCAGGTCACTTGTTCTATCTAGGCTGGAATATTGCTGCACACTAACAGCACCGTTCAAGGCAGGTGAAATTGCTGACCTAGAAAATGTACAGAGAACCTTCATGGCGTGCATAACTGAGATAAAACACCTCAATTACTGGGAGTGCTTGAGGTTCCTGAACCTGTATTCCCTGGAATGCAGGAGGAGAGATACATGATTATATACACCTGGAAAATCTAGAGGGACTAGTACTGAACTTGCACACGAAAATCACTCACTACGAAAGCAAAAGACTTGGCAGGACGATGCAACATCCCCCAATGAAAAGCAGGGGTGTCACTAGCACGTTAAGAGACCATACAATAAGTGTCAGGGGCCCGAGACTGTTCAACTGCCTCCCAGCATACATAAGGGGGATTATCAACAGACCCCTGGCAGTCTTCAAGCTGGCACTGGACAAGCACCTAAAGTCGGTTCCTGATCAGCCGGGCTGTGGTCGTACGTTGGTTTGCGTGCAGCCAGCAGTAGCAGCCTGGTTGATCAGGCTCTGATCCACCAGGAGGCCTGGTCACTTACCGGGCCGCGGGGGCGTTGACCCCCGGAACTCTCTCCAGATCCAGATCACTCACAAGTTTCTGTGTCTACCAGACCTCATACGACACCTACTCCTCATTGCCCCTCTCCTTCTATGAAATTTAAACCATCCCTATTGTTCAAATCTTCTTTCACCCCTTCTTCCCATTTGCGCCCTGCTCATTTTTCCTTCCTGGCTCTGTAACCCAGTTCTTTCACTCTCTAAACTGCTGACTGGCTCTGTTAAGAGTGTGGAGGTTCATCCATCTCCTATGTGTAGGTAACCTCATCCTTTGTTCCCTCTCAAGTTTCTCCCGCTCAGCTCCCTCCCAGTCAACTTCCTCTCCATGTCACCTTCCAATCTTCCTCATTTCCCTCTATTTTTTGTCCCACCTCTTTGTGTACAATTCCATTGTTTTCCCTAATTTTTACTACCCTCCGCCTTCCATCTTCAATATTTACCACCTACAACATCCTCTCCACAGAAGCATTGAATGTCTATCTCAGAATATACTGAGGGGACAAAACCATTGCTGGAGACTGTTCCACCACCCTATTCCTCCTCCTCCCTCTTTCTCCAACTGATCAACCCCTTTCTTCACAACGACCCTATCCTTCACCTGCTTAAAAGAAAGCCTCCTCTACCTCCACAACCAGACCTTTCCTAAAACCCATAGATACCCTACTTACTGCTTTTCTTGTATCTTTCTCTTCCACAATCATGCTTATTTACAGTGGAATAACGCAGCCACCTCAGAGGTAACCAAGGGTGAGCTCCAGGTGTTGCTCTCCCGAATTCTGTATTGTCTTTGTTTGTTTTTGATAAATTAGTCTCATGTGCTACTCTTGGGTACTTTTACATGAGGAAATGTTTTCGCCACAGAGTTGTTTCACATCAGTCCATTCAAAGGTAACCATGAAAAAGGAAGAACAACTGCAGCAAGCCTTTGGCCCATACCAGGCAGGTCCTACACAACAATCCATCCACTAACAGAAATATTAGCCCAACCAAATTTTCAATGGTATCCAAGAAATAAGCTTTGATAATTTTATTTACCCATGTGCAATCCCACTCGAGTCCAACCTCTCACACTCAAGATACCTATCCAACCTTAAATTGAAAATACCCAAAGGTTATTTAGCCTCGATAACCTACTAGAAGACAACCCTATTTCCAAACCAATACTTTGCTGGTATCATTCTAAACTAAACATGTTTAATTGCATCCATTATTTTTGTTTGGGTTTCCTTTCTTTTGAGGATATCCTCAAGCGACCTTATTTATATCCCCTTTATTGATACCCAGCTTCCACTTACACACTTTGATCCATTTTTCCCCCTCATTCATCATGTAACAATGAATGTAATTTAAGGGTCTTCAATCTTTCTTCATAAGGAAGAATTCTAATGCTATGTATTAATTTAGTCATTCTATGCTGTATGTTTATTCTAAAAAATAATATGTCCATGCGTGTAATATGGGACCAGAACTGACAGCATAATTTAATGAGCTTTACAAATGATGTATAAGCTGAAATATAACCGCTGAACTTTTGATTCTTACACTTCTTGATATATTATTATGATTAATAATCAAAAAGAAGTGCTAAACCACAAGGCTATAACAGCACTGCAGCATAAAGGAAGTGAGGGTAACAGATGTAAATAAGAGGGAAGATTAGGAGGCTATGAGAACAGTGGGGCAGCAGATTAGTGCAGAGGGGAGGGACAGCAAAACAGGATTGAGGGCAGAACTGGATGAGGGGATGTGAAAGGTATCATCAGCAAGTTTTGTGGAGTAAATCAGTTGTTGTCAAAAGTCAATGAAGAGTCAGGATTAAAGGAGGGTCCATCTGTCAAGAAGGGAAGTAAAGAGCAGAGTAGTAGAGCGGAGATATCATTGGAGGTAAATTCTGCATGAGCTCATTGAGAAGAGAGGGCAACCAACAGAAAGTGCTAACTGCTACTGGAACCTGACGCCTTCACACAGAGAGGAACAGTGCCTCTCATAGCATACCCATGAGTAAGAACCGAGTGTGGCCAATGTGAAGACGGGAGTATCTGAACTTCAACAAGACAAGGGGCCCAACAAAAAACAATATCTTCAAGTTTGTAGAGATACGGCATCAGCCAGGTGGATACAGAGAACTAAGGGATGAGTGTAAATCAAATTTATGATAGCCTGTAAAAGTACTAAAAGTCTGAGACAAACCACAAATGGTGACACAGGCATAGATGCAATACAGAAAAGTGCTGCCAAGAATGGCATACAATACGGACGCTGTAAAAATGCTAGCTGAAGATAGTAAATGTCCTCGCGACGACACTGTCCACAGAATGCTGCTGAGACTCCGATGCCAACAGAAGACTTAGAGCCATCTGTGTACAACTGTGGATGGCATGAGAATTGAGAGCATAAGTGGTACAAGAAAAAGAGAACGAGCTACGATAGCAGGTTTGAGCTTTCGCGCAAGGGAGCAAGAAACGGACTTGACAGCTGGACTTCCCATGGGGCAGGGAAAAGAGAAATGCAACATGAACACGAAAGGTGCTAAATGAAGGGAAGAAAGAGAGAATGTAGCACAGAGAACAAGGGATGGACACAAACAGGGGCGACTGAACAGATAATGTCTACTAACATCGGTGGACTAATTCTATTACCTGGAGTTTACCTGGAGAGAGTATCGGGGGTCAACGCCCCCGCGGGCCCGTCCTGTGACCAGCCTCCTGTGGATCAGCGTCTGATCAACCAGGCAGTTGCAGCTGGCTGCACGGCCAAAAAATATAAAACCAAAAAAAAAAACGCTCCGACCACAGCCCGGCTGATCATGGAACTGACTTTATGTGTTTGTCCATTGCACTCGAAGACAGCCAGGGTCTGTTGGTATACCCCTTATGTGAGCTATAGGCAGTTTTAACATCTCGGGCCCCTACACTTATTGAATGGTCTCTAAACGTGCTATGACACCCCTCTTTTCATTGGGGGGATGGCACATCGTCTGCCACGTCTTCTGCCTTCGTAGTGATGATTATCGTTGCAAGTTTCGGTACTAGTCCCTCTAGGGAGGTTGCAGGGGATGATAAACATGTTCTCTCCTCCTGCATTCAGGGAATACTGTTAAGAACCTCAAGCGCTCCCAGTCATGAGTGTTTTTATCTCGTTAATCGTGCAGTGAAAGTTCTCTGTACATTTTCTATCGGCAATTTTCACCTGCCTTGAAAGGTGCTTTAGAGTGCAGCAATTTCCAGCCTAGATAGAACAATGCCCCTGAAATGCCCATCAGGGGTTTGGGCCCTCCCTATTTTAAAGGGTTTTTCTCATTATCCATCCTGTCTTTTCTAGCAGATGCAATTGATACAATTTTAGGTCCTTAAAGGTGAACCCTCCGACAAATCACCCCGGGTCTTTGACGTTGTGTTTCGCTCTTTTTTGTGGCCAAATTTGTTTTGTACTCTGATGAAGATTTAATTTCCTCATTTTACCATATCTAGTAATTAAAATTTTAACATCGTTGAACTTCATTTTGTTTTCTGCAGCCCACTAAAAGTTTTGGTTATGTCCGCCTGGACCCTTGCAGGTCTGCAATGGAAGACACTGCTGCAGATTCGGGTGTCTCTGCAAAGGAAGACAGGGTGCGTGGCTGACACCTTTGTCTATGTCGGATTGAGGAGGGGGAAACAAAGGGGAGCAGTACTGTCCTTGTGGAACAGAGTTTTTTCCCGAAAAGTCCTCGGACTTTACTCTGTTGACAACTACTCTCTTGACTGTTAGTGAGGAAATTATAGATCCATCGACCGATTTTTCCTGTTATCCTTTACACTTTAATTTGGCGCTATTACGCCATGGTCACACTTGTCGAAGGTTTTTTGCAAAGTCTGTATATATTCATCTGCTTTCTTTTTGTTTTCCTAGGCTTTTTAGACCTTGTCATAGTGACCAATATTTTGAGACAGACAGGACGCCCTGTTCAAACCCCAGTTGCCCTGGGTTGTGTAACTGAGGTTTCTAGATGGGGGATCTTGCTTCTAGGACCCTTTCAAAATTTTATGATAGGGGATGTTAGTGCTATTGGTTGTAGTTCTTTGCTGTTGCTTACTCCCCCTTTGGTGAGTGGGCTATGCTTTTTGTTTTTAGAACTGGGGGACGACCCCCGTGTCCATGCTCCCTCTCCATAGATGGAAAAGGGCTCGTGAAAAGGCTTCTTGATGAACACAGAGTTCCATGAGTCGGCCCTGGGGCAGAGTGCATGGGCATGTCATTTATCGCCTGTTCGAAGTCTTTGGGGCGTCAGAAAAATCGGATGGGTTTGGGGTTTAAATAAAATTTTTGTGGCTCTCTCAAAAAAAAATTCTTTTTGACTTCGACTCCAGCGGTTTTAGTGGCTTGCCAAAAACTGAGCATATTGGGACTTGAGTAGCTCACTCATTTCCTTGCTTCACGTGGGAGGACTCACTGTTTAAGTAGGGGCCCAATACTGGACGTTTTCCGATTTTTATTTGGGATAGGGGAATAAAACTTTTGGGGTTTTTTTTCGATTTTTTTATGGGTTTTAGTTCTTTCCCCCATTCCTGACTCCTAAAGGGTTTTTTTAGCTAAGTTTGAGCTTGCTATTTCTCTGACCAGCTCCCTACGCATTTTAGATATATGACCCTTTTTTGCTGCTCGTTTTTCTTTTCTGTCGCCTGTAAAGGGGCGCCTTCTCTTTCATTTTACATCTACTCCTCCTTTTTCTTAGAGGAATAAGCCTTGTGCATCATCGAGTCCCACCGAGTTAATGCTGTTTCTAGGCATAAGTTGGGGTCTGTGTTGCTTTAGTATATCTTCCCAGCTTATATGTTAGGACTTGGTTTACTTGGTCCCACTTATTTTTTGTTATTGAAGTTGAATTTGGTGAATGGTACCTCGTGACTAGTCTCATTTTGTCGTCTGGGCCCACGCATCCATGTCCTAAACCTCAATTATGTTGTGATCTGAGTATATTGGTTTTTGATATGGTGACATTTTTTATCAGATCATCATTGTTAGTGAAGATGAGGTCTATGTATTTCTTTCCAGTCCTAGTAGGCTCTATTTTTGGCTGTTTAAATTGAATTTTGTGCCAGATTTAAAAGCTCGTGTGAGAGTGAGTTTTCATCAGAGCTGCCACTCCAGTGTTATTACTGCAACAATATTATTTGCTATATTCCTCCATTTTAGGTGCCTTAAGTTTGAAATCCCCCAGGAGCAAGATGTTGGTGCAGGAGCTGGAAGATTTTCCCAGACAGTGGGTCAATTTTTTAACAGCTGTCCTGGAAATTGCTGGATGTTGCATCCGGAGGCTTTGTAGACTACCACAATGACTAGGTTTTTGGTTCGCAGACCTATACTGCTAAAACTTCCACTACATCATTTGAGGCATTAAGCAGTTCTGTGCAAACAAGTGACTCGCAATGTAACAGCCAACCCCCCTCCCCTCCCTTTTGCCTGTTCACTCTGTCACATCTGTATAGTTGTAACCTGGGATCCATATTTCGTTGTCCCAAGTGATCCTTTTATGTGGGGTCTCAGTGAAAGCCGCGAACATTGCCTTTGCCTCTGCAGCAGTCCCACGGATGAAAGGTATTTTGTTGTTTGTTGCTGGCTTTAGACCCTGTATATTTGGCAAAGAAAGCATGTTTTCGGACTGGTGGTATTGTTGGTACTGGGGGGATTTTTTTTCCGCCATTAGTATCTGTATCTGTTGGTTTGGAGTGGAGGCCATCGACTTGTGTTTTCCACTCCAGGAATGACTGATTTGGTGTACATTTTCTTCGCATTCCTGCCAGTTTTTTTCTCATCCTGCACTAAAAAAGCCTCTCATCTCCTCTTGATGGCTGTGGCTATCCCAGGTTTTCCCCACGGCCTGGAATGTTTTGTATCTCTTTTGTCCCTTTAAAATGGTATGCTGGCAATTTTAAGTTATAGCACAGTCTTTTCCTGTACTGAAGAGGACAGATTTTCAGGGTGAAAAAGCTTACAGGAGGGAGTTTGCCATTTTCCTGTTGTCATATGCATGCATTTTCTAGGGTGGTCCATAGTTTGCATGTCCCACTGTTTTTCCAGATTTCCCATGCCAGCAGATACCAAGTGCATAATATGTGCACAGGCTTGGTTCCTTTTTCCTTGGTTTTCTGTACTGTTTTCCCTGGGGTGCATGTTTTCCTGTTTTACTTTATCCTCCCTAGCACCAACAATGGTGCTCCCACCATTTTTTTTGGTAATTTATCCTCACTATTGCTTTTGGGAGCCCCTGTTTTTGCTTTTTCCTTGGTATTTCTTTGCAAGGGGGGGGGTTTAATCTTATTTTTGACTACACTTGTTTCCCTACTAGGGCTCCGTCCCTTATGAGTCATTTAATGTTTTCCTTCCTGCGATAATTTCCCCGACTACCTGGACAAAATCCCAGCTTCACCTTACTGCTCCCGGGACAGTATCTCCACTTCACCTTTTCGTCTCCCAGGACAGCACCTCCAGCTTCACCTTTACTGTTTCCCAGGACAGCACCCCCAGCTTCACCTTTTACTGTCTCCCAGGACAGCACCCCACTCACCATTACTGTCTCCCGGGGACAGCCTATCAGTCCCACATTTACTGACTACCACACACCTCCAGCCTTAACAGTTTCTGATTACAGGCCAATAAGGGCAGTACCATTCCCCCAACTTTTTGTTCCCATCGTTGTGAAAGTTTCCGGGGTTTTCTAGAAAGCAGCTTGATGTTGTCCTTTTTTAATACCCTTGTATTTTAGTCCACAGATTTTCCTCATTTGGGCATACCCAAAAACATTTCCGTTTTGATACTGCTTGTAGCTATTCTTGAATATCTGCCAAGGACGTGACACCAATTTCCACAAAAATGAAAATTTATCCATTGGAAGCCGTTTGTTTGACTAAACCACAACTACACACAGTTCATAATGTTTTAATGTTGATTTACGAAATTCTACTAGCAACCTCTTAAATTTTTCCCTATTAAAAACCCTTTAATGAAGCTCTAGCATTTGTATTTTTTGTTTCTAACTGTTTTTTTTAATTGGACACTTACTCACGTTCCTGATTTTTAATTTTTTGTGTTTAAAGGGCGCCTACAACCCCATCCGTTTACAGTCCAACGATCCGTTTGAAACCTTCCCGGGGTTGACCAGTCCAAGGGTTTCGACCCTCAAGGTTCGGACCAGTCGATCGATCTGATCAGTGGGGCACTTATTTAAAACATACTGGTCGGGATTTTAGCTAACACATGAAGGGTCTACTGGGAAAATTTTCTACCCGAGTAATATTGATTTGTCTGATACAAAAAATAACTTTGTGTTGAAGACCGGATATCTGGGGACCCTACAGTGCGAACGGGCGACCTCAACCCTTGTTATCAAACGCGTATCTAGTTTTTTTTATTTTTTTTTTTTCCCTCCCACCACAATAAATGCTATATTTTCACTATATTGACTGGGGGCAAATTTTGGAGGAAGGACGCTTTTTCGTATAATAATTGCTCTCGTTGTTATATTGCACCGCTGGTAACTACAGGGTTTTATGAAATTCACAGTAACGCTGGGATTTCAAGAAAAAGAAACAATGAAAGTCACCCACTCCACTAATACCACTAAAATACTGGGTTTGTTTTCTACTACAACACTGTATTCGCAACACGGGATCACTAATATAGCAGTACACAGCAGGCCCCGGAAGTTATTAAAACAGCTGACCTGGGTAAATTTCGGGGACTTCTGGCGCCTGCCCCCTATAGGCTTATCACTTTATTTACAAATCACCCCGTTTTCAAATGACACTTAGCCTTTTCATCAATAAATAGGGAAACCACTTTTAAATACACTTTCACTAGTATACTCAAGTTATCAGGGAGACTTTCCTCTGACACGAAAAGTTAATTTTTATTATTTTTTTTACACGGGACACAGGCCATATTCCCCTCTGGCAGTAAACTCTGCTAGGTATGCAACACTAATTCTCCTTTTTTGACTCAGTATATAATGTTTTTCCGCCCAAATTGGGTTCCAGGCGCAAAGGGGATGTATCGTATAGGATTGAATACACAAATTAAAGTTCTAGCACGAAAGAGCGACCGTGAAAACACGAGATAACCCGGAGCACAACGAGGCACGCTGACACGCTGACACTAGTACGGTGGAAGTATATGGAAGGATTGCGGAGATCATGAGAACAAATGTAGTAGCGAAGGCAATGGGTATCAGGGCGATGGGAAAAGTATGGAATATTTTCTTCTGCATAGAAGCTCTCAACAGGGCAGGAGTGAAACGAACCAAGGCAGAAACATAATCATTGGTGATGGATGGGATTAAGGCTTGAGAGAGAAAGTCGGAGAGGAAGCTGAATAGATCTAATCACCATAATCAAGTTTCGATAAGATGAGGGCTGAATGTAGGCAAAGGAGAGTTTGACGATCAGCTCCCCATGAAAAAATGAGCAAGGGTTTTAAGAAGGTTCAGCCAACGGGGCAAGTTGCCTTCAAAGAGGTAATGTGAGGTTCCGGGATAACCTACAATCAAAGAGAAGCCTAGAAACCCACCGAAATCAATTCAGGGATACAGGAGCCATAGAGGTACAATGGGTGATCAGAGATGACTGAGGGTCTAGTGAAAGTAATTTGGTGATTTTTTGGGACTGGAAAATTTAAAACCCATCGTGCTGGCCCAACTGGAAACATGTTGACCACATGCTGGAGAGAAACTGTAATGAGGTGACAGTCAGCACCCTGCACAAGCAATAGTGAAGTCATCAACATAGAGTGATGACCAAATATTGGATAATAATATGCCTCCCCGGGCATTGATCGGAGAGCACATAAATTTAAACCCAAACACAGAAATGTCTGTCAGTTAAGAAGTTTTTAAGAATGGATGGTAGATTGCCTTGGAGGCCTAAGGAGTGGGGTTAGGCCAAAATATTTTACCTCCAATTTTTTATATGCCTTCTCAAGGTCAAAAAATATGGCAATAACGAGTGGTTATTCACAAAGGCGCTGTATAGCCCTTGTGCTTAGCGCTTTTTTTAATTATAATAATATTTGCAAAGGCATTACGAACATATGTATCCAAGCTTAGTAGGGGTCTATGGTAGAACACCCCTTATGAAAGCCATATTGACTAGTGGAGAGACTGTTGTGTGTCCTAAATACCACATTAAATGTTGAATTTAACCAGACATTCCATCACCTTGCAAACTGCACTGATAAAAAGCTATGGGACGATAAATGGGAGGCATATCCCATAGTACCCAGCTGTGGAGAAAGGGAGCAATAGCAGATTTTCCACGCTTGGGAAAGAAACTCCTTGTGAACCAAATAAGATTGAAGAGGTGTAAGAGGACTGCAAGGGCTGACTGATGTAAGTGTTGTAACATCAGAATATAATGTTTTTCTGGCCCCCGCTGCCGATGATCGGCAAGCTGAAGTGTTGACTCCAGTTCCTGAGTGTAAAGGCACATTATAAACTCTTCTTTTAGGGAAAAATAAAAGGGCCC